>JAPMOQ010041213.1:990225-1023023 GCA_026543055.1 Argiope trifasciata | reverse complement strand
GACTCATATATATTTTATAGTCATACGACTCATATATATTTTATAGTCATAGTTTATAGTCATACGACTCATTTTTAATGAAGTTCTTAATAGCGGATCTGTGTACATTTATTCTTTTATTTAATTCAGTACTGGTTTGTCCCATGTAATTCAAATTACCTTTTTTACAATTCAACAAATAAATACAATTTTTGTTTTTACAGAAAAATTCCAAATTTGATATTCACTTTTTAACTGCTCTTTTCCACCTAGTGGACAGGTTTTACATTTTTTGCTATCACAAACTCAATATTTTTTGTATTAAAATTTTTTTAACAAAACATTTGTGCTCGTAACCTTTTATCTGTGAATGCTCCCAACACAAAGTTATTCACAGTGCCCCTTGGTAAAGCGCGCGATGGACCATTTTGAAAAATTCTTTTATTGACCTTTGCATTGTTTTATTCGTTGGTACGTGAAAAAAAAGTAATCTCTTTAGCCTCAACAAACTAGATTTAGTTTTATTAACGTTCCGTTTAAAGCAACACGAAGGCTATTTTGGGACGGACCTCGTGATTTTGAACCACACTCAGATGACGAGGACGACACCTGAACAGGCACCCCATCTCCACACCACACCACACCAGCGGGAGGACGTTTGGCCTGACAGATTTAACGTGCAAGAGACCCCCTCACACGACGGCTCTTCTGTGGAATCGAGTCTCAAACCTGAAACCCTCCGGTTACGAAGCCGATACCTTACCACCAGGCTACCACGGCCCTTAACAAACTAGAATTCTCGAATCAAATCCAAATCTAAAAATATTTTAAAAAAAGGATTTAATTGATTGAAGTCATTAACCAGTTTAAATCGGTTTGAAATATTTATTAAATTGTCGGATTACGCATTCGTCGATCTTTAAAAAACGATTTTTTTTCCATCTCAAAGTCGGTCAAGCTTCAAAACTTTATTTGCCTCTCTTGCTCTCAGTTTCTCTCTCACACACAGAGAGACAGAGAGAGAGAGGAATAGATGCCGATAGAGAATCCTCTTGATTGTTTCAAACCAGTTTAAACTGGTAAATGACTTAAATCATTCAGAAAAATAGTGACAAAAAATAATAACGTTTCCACATGATAATTTGAAATTTGCGAACGTAGATTGCATTTCTAATTTATTAATTTCTATTGATCTCATTTAACAGTACGTTTTTTTCAACGAATGTCATTTATTCTGGAATATATAAAATATTAAATAACAATATTTTTTATATAGTTGCAAGATTTTAAAATTCTTTTAGAAGATTCAGAAAACAGGATGACATGAAATTAGAGCTACTTTTTTAGAATTTGAGATAGAATCAGTCAGGTTTTTGTTATTGATACTGATTTCGTAACATGACTATGAGTAGTATAAGTTATTTCACAAAAGAGTTGCTTTTAAAATATAATTTACTTTTAGCCGTTTTAAATATTAGAGCAACAGAAACATTCATCATTAGAATACCTGTCAGTGTCTATCTCTAATATGAATCAACGGAATCGAATGTGCTCGTAAACTTACAAAACATTAAACATGTATTCATAAGATTTTCAGAATTACATAGAAACATATGGCACGAATACTCGCATCTCTTTATTTTAAAAAGATGATTATTCTAATTGAACATTTTCATATGAAATGCTTATAATTGTAAAAATTTCAAAAGCTGCCAATTATTATCGAAATTTTTCTGTACCAAATCTATATATTGTATATTTTTTTCTCCCGGTTTCTGAATCTTTCTCTCTGATAATAGCGATAAATGCATGTGTCTTTGAGTGTGGCATGCTGTCCTTCTATAGGTTAGAATATTTGCTTGCGGTTGAACATGGCTCACATATTTTGAAAGGCCAAAATGCGTACCTTGGAGCAACCTTTTTTGAAGTTTCAAACTTATTTTAGCCAATTAAAAATTAAAAATTATTTTAGCTAATTAAAAGCAAGAGAAAAGTTAACGTTTATTCAGCGGTGATTTGTGTAAACATTGTCTCATGTAATAATTTTTATATTCTTTTAAAATATTTTTTTTCAATGATATCAATTTCTTGTTACATAATTTATGCTACTTTTAATTAATTAAAAATATTTTAAAGGCACTTTAGTTAATGTATTTAACTGTTGTAGGGAAACCAAAATCTCTTTCTGATGAAGATTCAACTACCTTTTTAATGTTGAATATATTTCAATATAAAACATATCTTTAGTAAAATTTTTGAAATTCTATTGCACTTACAATTATGGATTAATTTCAGAATCTAGATACACAGGAAATCTTTTGGACTTTTTCCATTTTTAATCAGTGATCTTGCTTTCTGTGAAATAACTCAATGCATAAAAATAGCGATAGAAAAATAGAAGAATGCTTAGACCTACAGAAAGAATGGTCATACGCATCTGGAGTTATATGCTATATGCCTATGAAAATTTGAGTATGTAACGGAATATTTTAGATAATCTAGTCATTTGATGAGAGATGAAACTTGAAGTGGAATTCTTTCTCTAAAATTCCATTCCAAAGATGCTAGTGTCCTATACTAGACACTAATGCTTTACACTGGTGTCAGAAGTTCGAACTGTACATCACTGACATAAATTTCTTAGTCGGAGCATTGAACAAAAGATTTTTCGTAGCTTAGAAATTGTGTCTCATTTGATGAAATTGATATAATCATTTCAGTAAATGTGATATTAATTTTTAAAATAATGTACTACTGAAAGATAATATTTCCCAATGATAAAGTCCAGATGACCTGGAATTTTTTTTTAAAGCAGAGGTCTTTTTCTTTGAAGTTTTGGATTGAGATATAGCTTATCTATACTTATAATAAGGCTCAATGTGTGTGTGTGTGTGTGTGCGTGCGTGTGTGTGTGTGTGTTGGCGCTCTACAGGCCATACCGTTGGACCTACAACTACCAAATTAGATACATGTATAAATTGGAAGTCGAGAATGTGCACCTCGGAGCCTTTTTTTCGAATTTTAAATTAGAATTTGAGTTAATTAAAATTTAAGCGAAATTTCGACGTTTTTCCACTATAACTTCCGAAAATATTATTGTACAAACATGATTTTTATATCAATTTAAAGATAAAAAATTAGCTTTCTTACGGTATCAGTGTTTTAGTGTATAACTCAAGCTTCTATTTTTAACGAATTTTTAAAGAAATATTTTAACCATGTTTTTTTAGCACGTGACTGGATAAAATAAAAGAATGCCAGAAGTTCGAATAAAAAAAACACCATCATCGCAAAATAAATCTAAGGGAATGCAACTTCTAGCACGTGACTGGATTAAAAAAATATAAAATGTGATGTTTTCTAAAAAAATAAATGCAAAGCAAAGGATTCTATGATCGTTTGCAATATCCAAAAAATTAATTCAATAAATCTTCTTTATTTACGGTAAACCTGATTGAATTTAGACAGGATATGCATTGAAATCCCAACCTTATGGCATATTTCTATAATCGTTTGCAATATCTGTATCATTAATTCAATAATTTTTTCCCCTTATTCGCTTTCTTTACAAAAACATATTTAATATTTTGGCATCATCACCGAAAAAAACATTTTTAATATTTTGGAAGCATAACCGATAATTAAAACTGACTGATTTATAAAATTAAAGAATATTATTAGGAAAAAGTATTCTTTTAGAACTCTCCGTCCATCATCTTAAAGAAAATATTAATTTCAGGCCCATCAATGCCCGGAATTACTTCAAGACTAATGAATATGTGATTTAATTGAAAATTTTAGAACGCATTACTCATGGCGAACCAGTTGGTAGCCAAAGGCGGCTAGTATAATGATAAATTACAAAGTCCTTCATGTCGAGAGTAATACCACTAGGGTTACTGTTCAGAGGTGATCGTTCTATGATCCAGGTCTAAATTATGATCTGTGGATGAGTGAATGAAATACATGAATGAAGTCTGTCCCGTAGAAAGGGCCGAGACGCATGAATAGCTAACTCGTACTTTTCGCCCTAGATAGCACTACTGAAAAAAGCAAGTGACGCAAAATTCGGATTAAATCGTAATGGCTCTTTAGTCAGCTGGCTTGTCCGGACAAATGCCATTAGAAACAACAAAAAAATAGTAAGAAATTAACAAACCTTTTTTTAAAGATAATTTTAATAAGGAAACAAAAGTTTCAAAGAAGTTCGTAATTTTATATTCATTTAAATGAAACGTCACTTGAAAGAACAAAAGTTTGGTGCTCTCCTTCAGGCAATGATTACTATTATTTTCTAAAAGAAGTGATAACTAATAAAATTCTCTAAACATCAATTTAACAATATATACAGACATAAGATAAAGTCTATTGCGTTTTCAGATAATTATCGAAATTTTTTAACGGCATATTTGATAATGCTTGAAACCATACAAGAAGAACAATGGAACATTTTGAAGCATTGTTCTTGATAGATGCGAAAATAAGAAAAAGACTTCTGCAACCTCATACCTGAATAATGAAGTTGCTTTCTGAACACTGATGGAATAAACTGACAAATGAAAGAGAAGAATTAAGTAGGAGAATTAATTAGAATCTTGATTTGTTTATGCAAATTAGGTGTCTTCAAAGAGAGTAGCGTGAACATCAGAAAGATGAAAAGACTAAATAAAGTCTTCATTTCTTAAAACCAATATCTTTTCTCTTAAGCTTTGTGAATTGAAGAATTAAAAAGTTAAAACTGACTTCGTGGATGTTTTTTTAAAAATCTTTTATATATTAAAAAGATTCAGAATTTATTTTTTATAAAGCCATAAAATTAATTAAAAAAATTTCTTTAGTACATATGGTGTATACTCATACCATTTAATACATTTTACTATTTAAAATAATATTAGAATTGCCGATGTTCTAAAAACTTTTAGGGATAGTCGAAACTAATAGAATTGCATAATTCGTTTGATAAAATTTTTTATTATAAAATGAGACCTAACCAGATAGTATATTTTCTTGAGATCATTAAACATTTTTGTAAGTTTAAAAATGGATGATGAAATAGAGACCTAAGCAGATAATATGTTTTCTTGAGTTTATTTACCGTTTATGTAAATTTAGAAACTGATGATGAAAGTAGAGACCTAAACATAATATCTTTTCTTGGCTTTATTCATCGTTTATGTAAGATTAAGAATTGATGATGAAAATAGAGAACTAAACAAATAATATCTTTTGAGTTTATTCACCATTTAAGAGAAATTACGATTCTGTGAGGGAGAAAAAGTCTCTGATCTATTTTTTTAGTAAATTCAGTTAAAAGTATCAGAAGCTTTTTTAATTGATTATAATACGTCGGAAATAAATAATTACGAGGAAAGATTGAATCACTTTAAAAAACATTTTAAATAAATCATTTTTTAATTCAATTTCGAGTATATCATTCACACATATGGAAAGTCGAAAAGGTAGCAGCATGAAAAACAAATCAAGTCGACAAATTTTTTTACAAAATTGTAACTATTTTGTCATCTCAGCTGTTTTATTAATTTATTTTAAATTTAATAACACTTTGATATGTACATTACAGATCTTTTGGGTAATTGTTATTAAAATTATTCAATTCATAAAGCGTTCGAAGAATTATTTTTGCTAATGGAATGCTATCCCACTTACATTTATTATACAACAAACACGCTTTTACAAGCAAGGCTAATTTCAATGTATCAGCTTTAGAAAATCATTAATAGTAATGAATAGTTGAATAAACATAAGAAAGGAAAAAATGAATCCAAAAAATGTTTATAAACAAAAAAGACTTAAAAACAACAACAGCGCAATAAATTTTTAAAAATGAAATCTACGATCCCAAATTTCGAATTATTATTTTTAAAAGAAAAGAAAATTATTATTTTTTAGTCATTATTTGTCTTAATTAATTAGTCATTAACCAGTTTGAAACAATTACGGGACTTCTCTATTGGTTTATATCGCTCTCTCTTTTTATAGGTGATATTGATAAATAGTTATTGTTGATAAATAGTTTATTTATGATAAACTATTTATCAATGCATTTTTAAACATATTAATTTATATAGAATTTTTAATTAAAACATTATTTTTGTAAACACAAACTGCCATTTTCTAATTCTGATATCACAAACAGTTTTATAATGGACTAATTATAGAACAGGAGTCAATTAATTTCAACTTTTCCCATTTAAGATAGAATGAAATGATATTTCCCCACCGGGGGAATGAGAAAATACTTTTATCAAAACTCTTATTAAACGCGAATAAAGTTTTTTTATCCTGTTATTGAAATTAAACTATTTAATTTCCTACGAAAAAATTACTTTTCATGAAAATAACAGCAATTATATCATAGTTCTACGTCAGCCTTTTAAAAATGCATCTGTTGTCAAAAACGCATGCGTAATAATAAAGCAATATTGGTAAAAGCAGGTTAGCCTTTTAAAAACGCATTTGCTTTCAAAAAATCATGCATAATAATGATGCAACACTGGAAGGCAAAGTAGGTAAAAAATATATGCTATTAAAAGATGTTTATGAATAATTCCATTCATGCTTTATTCCTTACCTACACGATTTCAAACTTCAATTATTTCTTGTCTTCAGTTATTCAGTTATTCTTAAGAAAAACAGGACCATGTTCTCACATGATAATAAATTACTCAACAAAATTTTTACTAAAGTTTTATTGTTTTTAAAATTCAAATAAATTTTTTTCTTTACAATAGTAGAAAAATATAGTTAACAAATAACATCTTTTCGACGGAGATTTCATAAAGTCACATAGTACTTGTGTTGCATTCGAAGCTAAGAAACAATTGAGGTTGAATCATCAAATTTATACTTCACAGCTTCATCATAAAAGCTACAATTAAACTACTAGAAAGGGGTAAATTCGTATTTTTTAATATCCAAAATCATAATCTTAATTTTTTTTATAAATATTCTGATAAAAAAAACCTCACCTTTTAAAGAAGAAGCGCCATCAACGTTCTTATTCCCTCTGTTTACTCTTCGTTGCATGACAAGAACAAAAACCAGAATTTACATTACTTTATTCTTTCCACTTCGAGAACGAATTAAAAATGTCGAAAGGAATCTATGCTTGAGGAAACAAGTGCGGAGAAGCTTCGTCTACTGCGTTTATAGGAGAATAAAAACATTAGCATGCAGACAAGAATATTCTGTCGGTAAATTCTTTAGGTACAAAAAAAAAATGGTACAAAACTTCTCTTTCTTTCTGGTTATGGCCCATTCTTGCCTATACCCTTCCATTTCGGTATCCAGTGTAAGTGTTCCATGAATTTTTCTTCTCCATTATAAAAAAGAATATTCTTTGAATCGCTTTTATTTGCTTTTCATGTCCACGACTGTAGAATACAGAGTGAATTGTATAAAAGTAATTTCTAACGAATATCGTAAGTGAGCAAAGCACTGCTAAAAAACTTTCTGCTTCTTATCAGGGTAACACCAGATTTTTGTTTTTTCTTTCTGTTTATTTTTTCTAAATCGAGCATGAGAAATTCTTTCCTGAAATTTACCGAATTTATATTAATGTCTCAAAGATTATTAAAATTAGTTAGATTTTCAAATAACACTTGGAACTTAAATGTTGTTTTTTATATGAGTTTTGAGTGCATACCTGAAAACACTTTGAAACAAAATTTTATTCTGATCCTGTAAATAGTATGAGACTTACGGCCTCATATATGGAGATAGCTTTTTTTAAAAAATAATCCTGCTTATGAGTAAGTCGGAACTGTAAATTATGCCCTTCATAACGACATTTCGGCAGTAAATTATCAGGGAAAATCCAATTTTTACCATTTTGTGTAATATTGTAAATATATTATTAACTAAAATTGGCTGCTTTGAAAGATCTTTTTTAAAATATTAGAAAATAAAATAGTAAAATCAAAACATAAGTTTATTAACTGTCAGGAAAAATGTAGTGAATATATACATGCGAAGTTTCACTGGAATAATGGTTTAAAGTTTATGAAGTTTAACAACACCGCTATCTTGTATGAAATCATGTTTTTTTTGGGAAAAAATACCATTAAAAACTCTTTAAGGTTTCTATGATTTTTTAAATCCACTTTTCGTTAATTAATTTTTTTTACAATCTTCAAACATAAAAAATGCAGTTCTGGAAAAAATTAATTAAAGAGGAGATCATCGTTTAGCAGAGACAAAAGACTGTAAAAAGTCAGATTAACTTAATACTTTAAAGAATTTTAATTACATTTCCAAAATCTTGAGCTAAATTAATCTTTTTTATTTAAGTAAATTTAGATGTTAAAGATAAAATATTATGCTTAGTTCTAAAGAAACTAAAATTAATCTTTTCTTCATAATTCTGTGATTTACCGAAACAAATAATTTCTTTATCAATTTGGAGCAAATAAAATTTAAATTTACACACACATTTACTTCAAATAAATAAATTATGCAATTTTCGATGTGGGAAATAAAGCAAATAATCTTTTTTGAATTTTTGGAACGTTTTTTAGAATAAAGAACTAGAATCTATAGCTCTTTTTGTCTGAAATAAGAAAAAAAAAGTTCATTTTCTAATTTTCTAATTGCAAATATCAACCACACCAAATGGAACAAATGCAGGTTACCTACACCAAAGTATTACTTCATTTATGAAGAATTGGAATATTATATTGTTATAAATCTGTAATTCAGTTTTCCTGTAAAGTTAACCTCACAGCAAAGAAATAGATTTATAGATATTCTCAATGGATGATAAATGGACGCCAGGTCACTGACCACCAGTCTAAGCGATAAAAATGAAGATTCTAAAAAAATATAAGAACTAAACGAAAATATTTGCTAGGAGCTGAGTCCATGTAACACTTTCGAAAATTTGAGACCCTATCCCTGAGATTATATAAATACGAGAGAGTTAAATTTAGTCGAATGGATTTGGCCTCGGAATGTTGAACGTCGAACAAACTCCCTGACTGCACGCGGAACAATATTGTGACGTTGGTGTTGTAAAATGACAGCATTTAACTATGTGATATTGATTTCTGTACACACAGTTTTTGTGTATGTATATGTGTTTGCATTCAGCCGTGTTTTGCTGACTGTGTTTCATGCTTTCTTGTGAAATAAAGCATCGTTACGCATTTTTATGATTGTTGGACATTTTGCATTATTTAATCACCGGATAACTTCCATAATAATATCAAATCCTTTTACTTTTTGAATCTAAACATCTTTGATACTTTCTTGACTGAACAGAATCTGATAAATAAGTTGCTGCAGGGCAAAGGGTCAGAATATGTAAAATGTGAACGATTATTCCTTACGAATTAAAAAAAAAGAAGGATAAGAATGTTATAAAAAAGATTCCATTGTGGTTTACCTAATGCAGAACATCCTTCTCTTTTGAGGAAAATTCAGCTGTCCTTAGTATAATTCATAAAAGCTGGAAAATATAATTTAATTTCTTACATCTGCATTCGAGATTATCGAAGAATAGGACATCCTACATGAAAAGTTAAAATGTCTCTAAAGGAATAAGTAGAATTCATGCAATAATATTTCCCATTAAATGGGCAGTGTCAGATAGTCTGCCTTTCTAATAAGACTGTAAGGGTCTAGCCATTATTTTGTTATATGACAATAAGTGCATTGAACAATTATTTTGGCCAATTGGACGAATAATATAAAAATTAAAATTATTTAGAATATTTTAATGAATTATTTATGCGGATAAAAACTTTTGATCATCTGAATAAAAATTCCCAACTGTTCAATTGTAGTTTGAATAATAATTATTACATCCGAGTTAGATCAAAATTAAAATCGCTTACACTACATTATCGAAAAATTATGGGAAATGTTTGCATGATAATGAAAGTGCACTGTTCCATAACAATTTTTTTTGTTTTATTTTACTATTGTTACAACATACTAAAATAATTGCGAATGAGACATCCATTGATATTATAATACTTACACAAATGATTTCACGAAAATATTCGTTTCACGTTAATTTTCAAAAGACGTGTGTGGGATAATACTTTTCCCCAATAGGAATCAATAAGTTCAAAAAAGTAACTTTTTCGTATGGCTTCATAAGATTTTAGCTACCTCAGAAATCCATCAATTTTGCTATCTTATTCCAACTTATATTTAGACGTAGATATGCTATACAAAATTTTACGTGTTCTCATACAGAGAAACTCGGCTAAATAATTCATATCTTGTATCATATTCCCTGCGGCCAGAACCTGAGAGCTTCGGTTTCTTTTATGGTCTAAGTTACGATGAATGTGGGGAAATCTTGATATCAAACGAGAAGAAATAATATAAATTCTAAACATAACTGGGCAAAGGGTAAAAACGATTTGTAGTAAATTGCATTCGGATAATGTGTGTTTGAAACTTCTATTTTCCTCATTCTTTTGAGGGGAAAATATTTTGATAAAAAATATTTTCCCCAATAATCCCAATTTTCCTTCAATTTTATTTTACGTTTTAACATCTTGACTATGTTCTTAAACATCTCTTTTATCGAATTTCCAATAATAACATTTGAATGCCTTTCTGAAAAAAAGTTCTTCCTGTTCTTTGGTAGTTGTTAAATTTGACGACAATTTCAGATTTGAGGTTTTCTAAGGGAAGAAATTTTGATTCTAGTTTCGAAATAGTCAAATTTATGTGTAATCAATAAATAAAGATTTTGTGCATTTTGCCTTGGAGCATAATTTTAAAAGTCTCTTTTGTTGGTATGGTTTTAAAGTTTGGAGAATGGATGTATGACTGGGGTTGGTTCTTACCATCCACTTTCCTCTAAAGAAATTGATGATTCAAGGAAATGGAGATACAAACGCTTCATTATTACGGCTTTTGTCTGAAAATTGCATTTCTTATGAAGATAATTAATATGAAATTAAAAGATTTTAGGAAAAAAATGACCTATTTTGTTTATAGCACTTTTACTGTTACCTCTGTAATTAGAAATTTTCTAATTTTGTTTTTGTTGGATTTTATAACTTTTCTTGTTCCTCTTTCGATATGAAAACCCAATAATTGCTCTGATGTACCTATTTCATCACTTGACATTTATTGGAATTTATCGAGGAACCATTTGCTCAAGAATGAAGGCTCTTGGGAAGATATAAAGGAATTGTTAATAAGCAATTACCATTTGAAGTTTTCATTTAAGCTTAGATTTTTGCTGTATAAGAAAATTCAAAGTAGTTTATCATTTCGAAATAAAATACCATTTTATTTTATTTGGTATAACAATAAAAAAAATAAGGTTTATGATGAATGTGACATCACGAAAGCTGAATTTGATGTTCCAAGAAGTATATCATTTTTTACTCAGTGGTACCTAAATATTTGAAGTTAAAGTGAATAAACTATTATAAGATGTTTTTTAAACTAAATATTAAATTAATTGTTTTATTTTTAGAATAACTATTTTTTAAAACAGGAATTTATTAATATTCTTAACATCCAATGATATCTTACTTCTCGCACAAAAATTTCAAAAAATTGAAATAATTCGTAAAATAATTTTAATATATTTTGTAGCGATTATCCATTTCAGTTTATAAAATATAAACGTGCACTACCTTATGGAATGAAAAATTTATGAAGACATTATTTAAGGATGCAAATAGACTTCGCGCAGGCAGATCAATAAATATTAAAAAAAGGATGAAAAATAAAAATTATAGAAGTGAGTAGTTGTATTTACTTAATCATGTTAATTACCGGTGCGAAATAATTTTTTTGTCCAAAGCAGAAATTCTTCTTGTTAAAACTTCTATTCTAAATCAAACTTATGTTACAAAGATTTTGTCTTCCCCTTTTTAAGATTTTTAACACATTTTGTATATAAAACGATTGCTCTTTATTTAGTTTTTACGATGTAATTTATGTTTCTTTTTTTCACTTAATACTGCTGTGTTTTACTTAAAAAGTATATAGAATGTGAGATAGCGTTAAGACTGTGCTCTTGTAATTCGCTTAAAAGCGTTCTTAAACAAGGCATTTTTTTTTAGCTAAGAAATTTTACTGAATCTCTAGAAATATATATTTTAAGGAATATTCAAGAAGTGCTTTGCTGAATTCACTTCATGTTCCCTTCATTGTTAAGGAGTTTTCTTCATATTTTTTTTAGGAATGAATGAATGCAAAGGAAAAAAAAAATGTACATTTGAATTGTCGTATTTACTTTATCACTTAATTTACCGGTGCGAAAATAACTTTATTGTTTTTACGAAGCAGAGATAATTTTTATTTAAACTTCTATTCTAAATCAAATCAATGCTGCCAAGACTTTATCTTATATTAATTTGTTTTGAAAATATTATGTGTAAAAAATTCTGGTCCCTTTATTCTAAGAATTCAAACTACGTTTGTGAATAAAAGTTAAGAATGTGTATTCTATGCTTCCGCTTCAGGCATTTTAGAACAGAAGCTAAAATAAAATACTCGACCCTTGACTAAAATAAAAGATTTCAATTGCATATATTTTTTTTTAAATCTTAAAAGCTGAAGAATTTTCAAGTTGTTATTCTAATAGTCCTTTTAAAAGCAAACATTTTTTTAGAGATTATTTAGATTATTAGAAACATAAAAAGAAATGCATATATGCTGATTTATACTGTCTTTACTTTATTTCAAAGGAAATTACTACTAAGAATTTTTTTATGCCTTCACAAGAAATCAGAAGTGAGTAAAATTTATATATTTTTTAGTGTTTTCGTACCTTTCTAATTCCTTAATTCTTATTTTGCTTAGATAAAAATTATTGAAATCAGCCTAAAAGTGAAAGGTAAATTGATAAAATCACAAGAAGTAACTTTCAGTTATAATTTTAGATAAATAACATCCTTTTTAATTAATAATTTAATAAAACTAATCAGGCTCTAATGAACATTCTGAATCTTTTTGTTTTTCAAAAACCCTTTTAAAATATTTTAAATGTATAAAAAAAATTTGATACTGCAGTTATTTGTTTTAAATATCATTTCAAATTTAAATTCAAATAAACAATGAAGAAAATATCACTGCAAATAAAATGTTCATTTAGCGAGTTATGAACTACACTGAAGTGACAAAAGTCATAGAATAGCAATATGCAAATATACAGATGACAGTAGTATCGCAGCGAAAAAGTATAAATGCGCAGTTCGTTTTTCAGAGCTTTAATTTGTGTTCAAGTTATTCATGTGAACAGGTTTTTCGTGATTTATGGCGGCACGACGAGAATTAACAGACTTTGAACGTGGAATGTTAGTTGGAGCTAGACGCATGGGTCATTCCATTGCGGATATCGTTAGTGAATTCAACATTCCGAGATCCACAGTATCGAGAGTGTGCCGAGAGTATGAAATTTCAGGCATCACATCCCATCATTGACAGCGCAGTGGGCGACCACCTGCACTTAACGACCGAGATCGCCGACGTCTGTGTAGAATGGTCAATGTTAATAGACACGCAACACTTCGTCAAATAACTGCAGGAATCAATGTGGGACGTACGAGGGACGTGTCCGATAGGACTGTGTGGCGAAATTTGTCTTCCTTGGGCTATGACAGCAGAAGACCGACTCGAGTGCCTTTACTGACAGCACGACATCACCTTCAGCGACTCTCCTGGGCTCGTGAGAATATCGACTGGTCCCTAGACCAGTGGAAAACCGTGGCGAGGTCAGATGAGTCACGGTTTCAGTTGTTACGAGTTGATGGTAGAGTTCGAGGGTGGCGCAGACCCCACGAAGCCATGGACCCAAACTGTCAGCAAGGCACTGTTCCAGCTGGTGGTGGCTGCATAATGGTGTGGGCTGTTTTTACATGGCATGGACTCGGTCCTCTGGTGCAACTGAACCAATCATTGACTAGAAATGGTTATGCTCAGCTGCTTGCAGATCACTTGCAGCCATTCATGGACTTCACGTACCCACACAACGATGGGATTTTTATGGATGACAATGCGCCATGTCACCGGGCCAGAACTGTTCGCAATTGGTTTGAAGAACAATTCCAGCGCATGATCTGGCCACCTAGATCGCCCGATATGAATCCCATCGAGCATTTATGGGACATCATCGAAAGGTCCGTTCGTACCCAAACTCCTGCACCATCCACACTTTCACAATTATGGACGTCTATACAGACAGCATGGCTCAATATTCCTGCAGAGGACTTCCAACGACTTGTGGACTCCATGACACGTCGAGTTGTTGCACTTCGCCGGGCAAAAGGAGGACCGACACGATATTAACAGTCATCCCATGACTTTTTTCACTTCAGTGTATATTAAGTTGAATGTCTTTCGAATTATTAATATTAAATTTCGTGTGTAACTGAGAAAATTAATAGATTTAACACGTGAAAAATGTAATAACGTCAAATATAGTCTTCAAAAATTATGTGATTAGAAACTACAGGTACATGACAAAATAATAAGAGCACCTGTGAAAAAATGAAAAATTTTAATTAGTTTGTTGGGTCACCATAGGTCTTAATAGCAGCTTGCATTCGAGTGGGATAGAACAAATAAAGACCTTGAACAAAGTTTAGTGGAATTCGTTCTCATCCCACGTGCAGGGCTATCTCGAGTTCAGATAATGTGCGTGGAGGAGGAAATCGAAAATGGACTTTATTCTCCAAAAAATTCCACAAGAGGTCAATGATATTGAGATCAGGTGATTGTGAACAACAGGTTAGATGTTTCACTCCATCTTCATACTTTTGTAATCATGTTTGAATAGAGCGAGACGTGTGAATAGGGACATTGTCTCTTGGAACTCAAGATGTTCTCCAGGAAAGAGAGACTGAAGCATAGGGTGAAGATGATCCGCGAGAATGCTTCGATGATGGTCAACTGTGATCATCCCCCTCAAGACAACGAGAGCCCAGAATAAACGAAAAGATATTGGGTAACACATCATCACAGAGCTCCAACCATATTTCATGGTTGGAACCAGGCAGTCAACATGAAATGCTTCTGCCGATGTTCGCCATACGAATACACGTCCGTGAAAGCGAATAATGTTAACGAGGATTCATTAGACCAGATGACTTGTTCTCATTGCAGTTGTGTTCAACCTAGGTGATCTCGACACCATTGTAGCCTCTTCAAAGCATTCCACGTCGAAACTAACGGTTTTGAAATAGCTACTCTTCCGTTAATGTTCATAGCAACTATCTTTGAATAGTATCCCCTCATGGATATGGGGCTCTGTAGGTTGGTATTAATCTCGGACGTTATCTGAGATAGTGTAGTCTTCCAATTTCGGGCTACTATCTTCTTGAATATTCGTATGTCATGGTCCTTCAACGACTTTCGCTTCGCAGTTATGCTTCACAGAAAACACCTTATCTAGGTTTGTATAATGTGTCATAATCCTTGACACAGTGATCCCTGAAACACCCACAAGGTCGGTTTTTCTGGACATGGACGCTTCAGCGAGACGAATTCTAATTATCATGCCTTTTTTGACGTCTGAGAGGTCGGACATAATCACGATTTGATAGGTACAAAATCTTCTCATGTTACTCTCACAATGCCAAATGCTTGACTGATGCAGGGTGTTCCAAATTAAAGTTACCTTATTCAAAGCTGCATACCGTTGTAACTATTCATCCGAAAATTCTGAAATTTTGGATATGCTTTAATAAAGGGAAGATAAAGACATTTTGCTAAAAAAAAATTAGTTCCAAATGTCTCCAATAGAGGGCATACTATTAACTATTTTATTATAAGAACTACACATTAGCTTGAAATTAATCCAAGTCATGTTCGATATGGTGGCCACCATTTTCAGCTACCCTCTGAAATCACAAAATGGCATGTTCAACAGTAGAGCGTAGTGTCTGCGTTGAAATATTGAGCACTTGACGGCAAATACTGGCTTTAAGAGAATGTCTGACATGCGTCCCGCCATATCAGACATTCTCACGGTTTCGCGAACGGTTTCGATTTGTCTGGAATTTGTCTGGTCAGCTTAAAAGTTAAGTTAGGAGCGTGCGCAGATGTGAACAAATGTTTTCTCAAAAGGAGAAGGAGAAAGTTCTATGACGCCAATTTCAATTCCAGACAATCTCATTCGAGTCGATCCTTCGGCAGTTATGCGTATTTATCGTGCCGTCTATATGGAAATGAGTTTCATCGGACCACAAAATGTTCCATGGTCATTCAGAATCGACCTCATATCGAGCAAGAAACTGCAGTGAGAACGTTAATCTTGCGTCAAAATCTTGTGGATGCAACTGATGAACAAGTGAGATTTTGTATGGATAATATTGTAGGATATTCCTGACGATCCTATGCACAGTGGAATGTGGCCTATCCTACACTGTAGCGACATGGCGAACACTACTGCTAGCCATGAAGTTTGATGTTTTGTCCCCTTCCACTTGAAGCGCAACCTCCTCAACGACTTCTGTAGGAACTTATTTTCTTCCTCTTTCAGGACGAACTCCCAACGATCCTGTTTCTTCAAATTTCGTAAAGCATGAGATTGCAAACTTTAAGTAATTTTGAGCCGCGAACACATTCGCATGAAGTTTTCAATGAATACATTCCCTTTTATATTGGCTAGCTATTAAGTGACGTTGCAACATTTGCATATGCTGTAGTTTTAAATGTTTGATTAATTGTTGGTTGAATCAACGGCGCACTAGAGCTGCGCATTGGGTTATTGGCGGCGATTCGGATCTATTGCATAGGATAGACCTACTTTGCATGAATACGCCTTCTAGTAAAGACATTTGGAAATTTTTTTTTAGCAAAATGTTTTCCCTATCCTTTTATTAAGGCATTCCCAAAATTTCAGAATTTTCGGATGAATAGTTACGGCGGTATGTAGCTCTGAATAGGGTAACTTTAATTTGGGACACCCTGTACCTACCCTCTCGCCGTCACCAGGTGGCACACTGTTGCAACACGAGGACATCTTTTATTGGTCGATCGATGATTGACTCATTTTTAAATGAGTTTTCCTATCATTTTGTCCAATACCTGCATATTATATTTTTATTACAGGTAATTTTTAATATTACCATTTTAATATAAAGACATAACTTTTCCTTTATATTAAAACATTTCCTTCTAAAATTAAAATTTTTCAGTAATCTATAAATATACTTACTTTTCTGAAAATTGCAAATTTAGTTATAACTTTAGTAAATGTCTATTACTTCCTTATAATAATAATATGATATTAAAAATACTAATTTATGTAATATACGTATACTTGTCAGCACACAGATACACATACTAGCAGCAAATAATGCTGAAATGCAATGCTTTTCATGATATTTATATAATAGCATGGAATCAATTAAATTGGTTTTTGGAATAAATAATTGTTTTTTTTAATTGCGAAAAAAATGTCTTCATGAGACGTTCTTGATTTTTTGAACTAATTGATGATAATATCTAAAAATTAGTTTTTAAGGGTATTTTCATGCTTAAAATCTTTTATTTGGCATCTTTTTTGATATTTTGGTTGATAGAGATAAGCTTAAATTACCAAGCACAATTTTAATTTTTATAAATTGCTCTTATAACGCAATATTTTTTGCTTATTTAGTTATAAAATCTCTTAAAAATTCTAATAAAGGATAATGACTTGGTAGTTTTTATTGGATAATTTAGTGTTTGTGTTTTAAATAAGTCCCATTAACGAAAGCTTGTGCTCATTACTTAAATATACGGAATTAATATATCATCTAAAAATATTCTTTTATTTGTTTGTTTTGGATTTTACATATCAATTTAAAAAATTTGCAACACATTTCAAAACGAAGAAAATATGTTTTTTTTCTGCATTACTCTCTAATAAAAAAGTGTTTCAAAAATAATAAATTAATTCAACAAAATTTCAAATTTTTTTGTTAAAAATTTACTAATCTGGGGATGTCAGAAGACTTAAAAATCTTTGTAATTCTTAACATCTGAATGTAGAAATACAGCAGCATTTGTATAGAGTTATTTAGAAATATGATTATTATTATATTTAGAATATAAAAAAAACACATCAAATCTCAAAATATTCATTACAAATCTTGAATTATTTTATTTTGGAGATTAGAAATGAACTAAAATTCATTTTAATTACTGTCTTAATTAAAAGTTAAAAGCAAGTAAGAAAAATTAATTATTTTGTTAATTATGAAAAAATAAAATGCAAGTAAATTTCTTACGATGTGAAATGTGTCTTTGCTGTAAATATTAATAAATATCATTCTAGAATAAGAGCTAGAGCTTATTTTAAATCACTTAACTTCTCTTTGCTTTTTTATTTTATCACTTTTATTATTATGAGATAGAAATTTGAAATTTTGTATATTAGAGGGTTCTTAGTGATACAACTATATTTTTAAATTTATAGAATTACGTTAATAGTTAATTGATTAATTTTATTTATAATAATATTGAGATAACTTGTTTTGAAATGTTTCGCTATATTTATGATAAGTAATTATAAATTAAAAACTAAAATATAGAAAATATATTTTAAATAAAATATTCCATTCTTTGGTACATTGTTCTCTTGTTCTCATTTTATAGATTTGCTCTGGTGTCTAAGAGCTACTTTGGAACGAATTTCATTATTCTGAGTCTGTCATTTACCACGGAAGATAATTCAATTGACTCAATTCTTCATTCTATCATAACAATATATGGAAATTTTTTCATATTTTCCAAACATAATGAGAATTAAAACGTGAATGAGATTATATATCGATTCCGTGATCATCTAATATCAACAAAGAAAAGGTGCGAGTTGAGAAATTGAGTTTGGGCTGAGATACATTTTAATGGTAATATGCCTTTAGGATTAGTTCATTCATTAAAATATTGAAGAGCAATAGCCAATAAATTTTGAGGAAAGGGCTGGCTTTATATGCATTTTCTGTTTCATCAAATTTTCAGCATAATTATATACTAATAATGTATCACTAATGTCGGGCACCCGAGCAGCATAGTCGGTAAAGCAGTAACATTTAAATTATTTTTCTTCCAAAAATTAAATTATGATCCTTGAATAAAGAGAATAAATATTTACTTTTGCATTAAAAACATATTGTAGCACTCTCTTTTTCCCCTACATTATGATTCACTCATCACACGCCGCCCTCTGGCGAGTGCTTAGAGAGACAGTCAGTTAAGCCTCTGTTATCGTTATGTGTTGACGTGTTTTTGTCCACTCTCTGTTTTGTGTCTGTGTGTAACGTAACCTTATATGTTTTAATAATAAATTATTGTTACACAAGAAGGCTCATTTTAATTAGAACCCACCAACCACCGGTCACATTGGCGCCCAACGGGTTTTAATTGCGTTTACATTGACGCCCAGCATTTAATTGTGCCCTCCGCATTGCCGCGCAAGCGTGCTTTTAAATTTCAGCCTTCAAAAACAGAGTAAAAGTTCCGATCACAGAGGTTTGGCTCACTTTCTTTTTCAGCATTTATTTTCTAAGCGAGTCTTCATCCTGAAGAAAGACGACGAGGTTCGTAAGTAATTTCATCATGAAACTGATTCCTCGACGAAAGTAAAGGTAAGTTCCGTTTTCGTTATGTCGTTAAAATCTGTATCATCATGATACTTGAAATAGCTTTTAAAAGCTGAGAAAACTGTGATCATCCTGATCCAGGCAAATTTAATTTTATTAAGTCGTCCCGACTTTAAAGTAAAAGAATAAATATTTTATGGAATTAAGTGAACTTTTATTTTGATTGTACAAATTGTATGTACAGGTTATTTGAATTTAAATTGTCACAACCCGTGATAGATTTTAGAATGTTAAAGTAGAATAACATATTTTCAATATTGTTATTGATTTTGGTGTGCTGAATATTTTAAAAATTTAAACATTTAGTCTTGTTTCTAAAAACAATTTGCGTTTCCAATGTTATTATGTTATATTATCACACCCTGTGATATTATTGTCTGAAAGTGAAACACCATATTACAAATTGATTTAAATTCTATTGTGTATTTAAGTGTAAAAGTGTATATTTAATACACAAACAGAAGTTAGTTACGAAACTGAAAGTGTGTTTAAGTAAAAATTACAAAAAGAATTGAAAACTGTGTGTGTTTTAAACCTTTGCATATTGTGAATAAAACTGCATATTGTGTTCGTAAATCATTACATTGTATTTAAAATTATATTTCATTGAGAATATGGCATGACATAGATATGTATGTAAATATTTTATGAAAGGAAATATTGAATCTATCCTGGTATTGCATAGTTTCGTTTCTGATTCTTTCTTTCTGTTATCAATGAGTCAGCCATGAACGTATTTTATTAAAACCGGAAATCGGTTTGGAAAAAGATTCCAGTTAATGCGTAATTTTTTCTTTTTTTTCTTCAAAACAGAATAAATGATTCTTTTAGAATATTCCTTTCTTATGAATAACGGTCGGATAAATGTCATTTTTTTTTTCCTTTCTTTTCTTGAAGAATCAAATTGTATTAAATATTCTGCATGGGTATATTTTATTTTTAGTGCTATTTGAATAATAATGAAAATAAATCGTCAGAATTAGTGTGATATATGAAAAGTATATATTTTTGAGTAAATAAAAGAATACGCAGCTGTTCATGAATAAGTATATTTTTATGAAAAGAATTTGTGGTAATAAATAAAATTATCTGTTTTGCATTTTTGTGTTAACCACAATATAAAAAGAAATACCTTTTTAAAGTGTTGTGTACTAGTGCCTAAACCTAACAGCAAGGATGAGTTTCTTGGGTAAGGGTCTTAAAGCCGATCTCATCTTTGTGGCTGAGGAAATGGGTATTGAAGTCCCAAAAGATGCGCGTCTCAACGACATCAAAGACTTAATAATAAACAGTCAAAACTACGATGAAGACTTTGTGCGAGAATTCCTAAATTCGGTAATCGGCGAAAGGATTGCCGCAAAAGAGGAAGAAAAAGTTTCTCGTGAAATCGCGTTAAAATTAGAAAAACTTCGTTTGGAATTAGAAGTCCAAAAACTTGCACAGCTGTCTCCGTCAAGTTCCGTCGCTGCATCACCAAATCAACTAAATTTACAACTCAAGAGTCTAATCCCTGAGTTTGACCCTCAACAAGATGACATGTCACTGCTTATCAATGTCTTTCAAAGACAAATGAAATTTTTAAAAATGGATAAGAAAAATTGGGTAGCATATTTACTTGGCGTTCTGCCAAATGAAGTTGTAAAAATTATTTCCAGAGAATCTGAGGAAAAAGCTCAGGATTTCGAACATATAAAAGCTATGCTTTTAAAAAGATATAAATTAAACGCTGAGAAATTGCGACATCTTTTCGCAACTCATAGAAAAAACCCAGAAAAATCTTGGAAGGATTTCCATTTTGAGTTAAGAAATTACTTTGAAGGATGGTTAGAAGAACTAAATATCCAGGACTTTGATAAGCTGAAGGACTTGATGATCCTCGATCAAATGAAAAAACGTGTCCCTCCTGAAGTAAAGGACCATTTCTTGGATGTATGGTGTGAATGGGTCACTCCCGATGACCTAATAGAGAAACTGGACACCTACGACAGTCTGCGCCCAAACAGTAAAGAAACACAAGCTTACAAGTCGGAAAACTTCAAGAAACCAGCTGATTATGGAAAATCAAATAGAAATAAGACTTTTAACGCTAAAGGCCCAAAGTTTCAAAATGAACATTATCCTGATCGACTGTCTCTGTCTGGGATTCCCAGTCAAAGTAGGCGGTATCCCGGGGTCCCCAGTCAAAGTAGGCGGGACTCCATTAACAAAGACAGAGTTCACGAACGAAATAATGAGAGCCTTGAAGAGGACAGAAGACCCCTGAACTGTTATGGCTGTGGAGCTCCTGGAATAATCAAAGCAAAATGCCTCACATGCAACCCAGCATTGAAACTAAACCCTGATGTATCGTCAAGTCTCAATCATATGAACTTTTACAGTTTTTCAATGGAGGATAAACAAATAAGCATCATTGATATCTCCGTCTGCGACACTCATGCAGCTGTTTGTGCCGACACAGGTGCAACACATTCAGTAGCTGGAGAAAAGCTATTTGAACTTCTTAAGAAGAACGGCTTGAAATTCAAAAGCCAAGTTATAGATATGACACTAGCTGATGGCCAAATTCAGAAAATGGAAATACTCACTACAACTGTAGACATTACGGTTAAAGGTAAAAGTATTCCGACAGAACTCATTGTATTGAAAAACGCTCGAGGAAACAGAACTCTTCTAGGTGTTGACTTTTTGAGTAAAGCAGGAATCGTCCTAGATCTCTGCAACAGGCATTGGTATTTCTCGGAATCTCCGCGAATCAAATATGATTTTATTAAAACACCACCTGACATAAACGCCATGCTGGCAGTTCCTACTACTCCAAATCCCTGTGATCTTCGTGAAAATGAAGGAACAAATCTTTCGCATGAACAAAAACGTCGCCTCAACTCCCTTCTCGTAGAATACGAGACATGCTTTCAACCAGGGGGAGAGCCTACACCTTTCATCGAACACAAAATTGATACTGGAGATAAGCTTCCTGTTGCAGTACCTCCTTACAGGTTGTCGCCTGCCAGACAAGAGATTTTGAAGAAGGAAATCGATTCACTTCTCGCCTCTGGAGTAATCGAAGAATGCGATTCTCCCTATGCCGCTCCAGTAGTGCTAGTTCCAAAACCCAACGGTGATTTTCGTCTTTGCGTGGATTACCGGAAGCTCAATGCGGTTACAAAGCCTGATCCCTATCCTCTTCCGCGGATGGATGACCTATTGCAAACCGCAAAACAAACAGCTTACATGTCTACCATTGATTTAAAAAGTGGATACCATCAAGTTCAAATGTATCCTCCTGACAAAGACAAAACTGCATTTGTTTGTCAATTTGGAATTTACAGATTTACAAGGATGCCGTTTGGATTAAAAACAGCACCCGCGACTTTCCAAAGACTCATGGACATTTTCCGAAATGGCCTTAAAGTTAAGACTTTAGCATATTTAGATGATTTGATTGTTATATCTTCTACATTTGAAAAACATCTTGAAGATTTACGTCAAGTATTTGATCGCCTGAAATACTTTAAATTACATGCTAATAGAAACAAATGTAATTTCGCTTGCCCTAAAGTAAAATATTTAGGTCACTATATCACCAAGGCTGGTATTGAAGTTGATCCTGCAAAAGTTGAAGCAATAGTAAAAATTCCTCCTCCCAAAAACACAAATCACGACGCTTCATCTGCACCAAAAGCCAATGTGTCACCCCATGCCACAAATCAAGACGCTTCATCTGCACCAAAAGTCAATGTGCCACCCCATGCCACAAATCATGATGCTTCATCTGAACCAAAAATTACTGTGACACCCCATGCCACAAATCAAGGAACTTCGTTTGTGCCAAAATCTTCTCGGCTTAAACCCTTTACCCAGAGAAACCAAAGGCCAAAAACAAGAACATAGACTGCAACAAGAGCTCCTACTTCTAGTACTGGCTACTTGCCGGGACGTCGGCGCATCCAGAGGGGGAGACTGTAGCACTCTCTTTTTCCCCTACATTATGATCCACTCATCACACGCCGCCCTCTGGCGAGTGCTTAGAGAGACAGTCAGTTAAGACTCTGTTATCGTTATGTGTTGACGTGTTTTTGTCCACTCTCTGTTTTGTGTCTGTGTGTAACGTAACCTTATATGTTTTAATAATAAATTATTGTTACACAAGAAGGCTCATTTTAATTAGAACCCACCAACCACCGGTCACAATATTTAATTTAAAATACTTTAGAAATAAAACTAAAAGCAAAAGACCGTAAGTGAGGATCGAACTCGGGTCTGGTGAATGCTAAATCAGCATTATACCCGACTAAGCTGTTCAGGCGCTAGGCTTCAGTGATACATTATTAATATATAAGCTATGCTGAAAGTATAAGGGTCATTTTCTCTCAAATGGCTGGCTATTGTGTTTAATATTTTAATAAAAGAGTAACCTAAAGATATATTTCCATTATATTAAATTTCATCTCGAATTCATTTTTCTGACACGTGCCATCCCCTTGTAAACTCAAGAGGATTAATATCAACTTTCGAACCTCCTTAAAAGCTATAAACTAATTTTTAAAATTTTTTAAAAAGCCACCAAATTTAACAATTTTTGCCTTTTTTAAGATATAATTCAAATTTTACTCTACATTTTCCAACTCAAATTCTACTATATTTTCTTCTAAGTATTCAAAACAATTTATAGATTAACATTAAATATATCCTTAGATTTAAAATTTTGAAATATTGTTTTCATATCAAGTGAACAATATAAGCGTATCCCATGCATATTCATATTTCATTCATAAGATATTTTTAGAAACAAAGCAATAAAACGTAAAATAGGTTTAAAAAAAGTCAAATTCTAACTGTTAAGGTTTTTTCCCCACCAAAAGAAAGATTATCAGAAAGGAAAAAGAGTCGAGCACAACATTTTATTGTTGCAGTTTACTAAAAATCGTTTTTACTTTTTACCAAATATATTCTATATTTATGCGTTTTATCTTTCTTTTCCGTGATCTTACATCTAAGAATTTGCCCACATCCGTCGTAGCTTATGGCTATAAAGAAACTGATGTTTACTCGTTTTTTTGCTTTAGGGAATGGGGTGCAAAATATGAATTATTTACATCTTTATAAAAACAGAAATTTTAGCTGCATATATATATGTTTGTATTGTTATAGATTTCTGACTTAACTGAAAGCACACGAAACCATATAAAAATTATTCTTGGACATTTTAATCCTTTAGAAGCGCATCATTACAGATATATTCCTTTAAAAATATTAATCGCTTATTTTGTGAAATAATCCTTATAGATTTTGTAAAATAATAATGCAAAATTTGAAGATGGAATTCTTGTTATTAGCTGATTGCCCTGACATGAATACAAACCATACATTGGAAAAATGTCAAAAACTGAAAGATAACAATTATGTTTATACTTCATATAACATTTACTGTATATTTCATACTACTTTCATTTCAACATTATTCTCTGGTTATACGATTTTCAAATTTATTGATGTAATTTAGTTGAAATATTGATTATATAGGAAATATCTGATTGGTGTCCAGATCGTTCTTTGACCGATGAATTCCTTAATTTATCGAGAGAAATAATTAGTTCGATTTTTTAGATATTTAGATATTTGAATTATCCTTTAAATTATTATTTTATTAATGGGTTGATGGTTCAAATGATAAAAATTTGATAAATTTATACTTTTTGATTCTTTTATATTAAAGAGCCATTTTTACATACTAAAAATATTGAATGTCTTCATTTATAAATTTTATTTTTATTTTAAATTCTACCAATACACATTAAATATGAAACATATTATCTTCATATATGGTTATATGCAAATATTTCATTTTTATATGCGGTTCTTTAATCTAAGTGTGGTACAACATATCTGATTTATTATAGATACATTGTACTACTTTATTTTAGTACAATACATCTTTATACAAGGGGAGTTAAAACGAAACGATACCAAATGACACTGGGGGTATAAATGAAGATTTTATTTAACCTATACACCATAGGTTCTGAACACAATTATTCCATTGATTAACTAGTCGAAGTCATTCCTTGTTTCCGAAATTCCTGTGGCTCTAATAAGACCCAGTCTTTCACATCGTCCTTGAGTTCGCCGTCCAAAGCCAGTTATTTGTTTAATTCCTCGAGAACAGAAGAATCATTAAATTCGACGTGTATTGTGAGACATTCCGAAGATTATGCAGGTCCATCAAGAACAAAAAATCGGAGCTACACAAGGAGATTGTGGTTCTGCTCCATGATAGAGTGAGACCCCATGCCTCCAGAGTCACACACGCTGAACTGACCAAGTTCGAGCGAAAGCAGCTCTACTCTCCTCCGTACAGCCGGATATGTCACCCTGAGTTTTTCATGTGTTGTTTTCATGATGATCTCGAGAGACCACATATCACATGAGCCGTAAGAAAGAAGTTCTTACAGTTTGATTGAGATGTTTTATCGCATCCTGCATACTTTCCAGATTTCGCTTTATTGGATGTATATTACCTTGTATATTACATTATTACACCTTGTATTATTATATGTATATTACCTTATTCTATCCTTAAAAAGCTTTCTTCGCCGTAAGCGCTTTAAATACATCAGAGAAATAAAGGCTCTCCACGAGGATTATTTATTGTCCAAAACACAATTTTGAAAAAAAAAAAAATGACACAATGTGGCTTCCTGAGAGACGGAGGAATATAATACTGCTAAAGGATTCTTATATAACAGAATAAACAATATATTAAACATTAATCTTTGTGTATTCATTTCATATTAGAAATAGGAAAAAAAAGCTTATGAGACACCCTAATATATTTCACACGAGTAATAGAAAAGTGGGTTTGTTAGAATTATTTAGGAAGAAAGATTACGTGAACAACAACTTTATTAAATTTGAAATAATAATTTTGAAGTTTTTCTTACCAATGGAGACAAACAACGAAATATTTTTTTTTAAAACTTCATAGTTTTTACAAGAAAATTATGCAATCCTTTTTATTAAATTATTTTATTTTCCTTTATTTCAGTTAACTCCTATATAATATCCTTCTTGCAAATGCCACAATTTTCATTCATTTGTTGTTTATGCATTGAACACAAACCACAAAAATCTTCAAAAAGAATTTATACATGAGGAAACAATTGCGGTGAAGCTTGGTCTATCGTATTTACAGAAGCATAAAAAAAAAAGAAAAAGCAGACAAGAATATTCTGAAGATGAATTCTACAGACAAAGGAACAAAATGGCATAAAACCACTCATCGTTTTTATTGAGATGCGCTCTTCCCTTTTACTGTTCCATTTCTGTATCCATTGTCTGTCTTGCATACATTTTTTCGTCTGTTATGAGAAGGGATACTCTTTGGATTGCTTTTATTTGTTCTACGTGTACAGTAGGATAATACTGAATGTATTCTCCTGCTTTGAAAGAAAAATTTGATGAAAAAGATGAAATTTTTTTAGCTCATATTCGTGCCATATGGAGAAAATTTAGGAATTAGGCAGCTTATAATTTTTATTTTTGCCTTTGACACTTTCAATATCACCGACGAGATATCTTGTCTTTCGAATACATCCAATTACAGGTTTCTGTGGGCTAAAATTTGCTTTGTATGACAGTTTGAAAAAAGTAAAGATATTCTTCAAATATATATTAGAAAGTTCAGTTTAGCTAAACCAGCCTAAAAGACAAATTTTAGTCCATATAAATCTGCAATTAGAAGTATTTGAAAGACGAGATATCTCTTCGGTAGCGTTGAAAGTGTTAATAACTTTTTATTGTTCTAAATTAAGTTTTTATTGATCCACCTAATTAAAATATTTGTTCATTTTGCACATATTCAGAAATTTTATAGAATTATTCGTCATAATTCTGTAAAATTTCTGAATAATAGAAAAAGGAAAGTCAACAGTTCATATATTTATTAAATGCAAGAAACTTTTAACAGGGAGTTATAATTATTATTTTAAGCTTGGAACTTCTAATCATTGTTACTTTAAAGAATATTAAGTTTAATGTTCTTTAATACATAAAAAAAAATCAAACGTCTGCCATTAATTTAAAAAAATAATTCTAGCTAAATTACACTCATAGATACTGAATTAGAACAATATTATCTGAAGGATGCTTCTACTAGGAAGCTTTTCTTGCTTCAATATATAAATAAAAATGGGATTTTATATAAAATTATCCAAATGCTATGAAATGCGATAATTCAATCTGGAGAGCCTTATGTTTTGAAGGCTGATGTTCAAATTGGTTAAAAGGAAAATTTGTAGAGCTCTTAAAATTTTTCTACATTTTACATAAGATTTTTTATGATTTTTATAGAATGATCTCTCTGAGACAAAAAAAAAATGCTTAGATAATTCTTATTCTTAGTAAATAATCAACTATATAAATCTTTTGCTTTTAGGTAATTAGATACATGCCTAAAAGGTAAAACTACCAAATTCATTTTCCAATGAGTAAACATCATGATTCTCTCAGTTTACTACATATTTTTACTACATACACCTCCATTTTGAAGTTGAAGAAGAATATAATCTAATATTTGAATATCACTGATACCCCCCAACTATGGCCGTAAGTTCTTTTTTCCTTTAGAATTATAGATTGCCCTACAGATTCAAAAAATTCAGCTGAGCTTTCTTATAAGTTGGTACATAATATATCTATTATTGTACCAGCAATGAAATCTATTGTTGGAAATTAGGCAAAAATATATTTAAAAATTTCCAAAATTCAAGAAAAGTTTGGATGATTATAAAATTAATATAATCAAAAAGGCCTTTCTTTAAATTTTGAAATGATGTATATTCATTTTTGCTCTATAATACATTCGGAAGTTATCGCGAAAAACTCCAAAATTCAGCTTAAATTTTACACTAAAAAAAATTCCAAACATTTTTCACAAATCTCTAAAAAATTCACATTCTACACCCTCCAAAGTAAGTATGTACTAAATTTGATAGCTGTAGGTCAAACTCTCCAATATAAAAAGATTAAGCAAAAAAATTATGATACATTTTATAATTAAATTTATTAAATATAATACATTGAAAAGACCCCATTACAAAGTTTATTACATCCTTAAGATAATCTTGCCGGTAATCTTACATTTTCTTTTCTATTTTAACTTTTATTAGATATAAAATTTATTTCTATTCAGAGGAGCTACAATTAAGGCTTTATCATCCATGCTGTGCGGCTTCGATTAATGTAAATTAACGGAATAGAACTTCAGTTCTTCTGTATTATCTTCTTTTTATCGATTGAGAAAGAATGATTGATTTTCGTTTAGAAGCCAGTGACCGAAAAGGGATATTATCTGAGACAGAGGATGTAAATATAATTCAATTAACTTTAATCCTTTTTGTTATTTTTAATCTAAAAGCTGTGCTCTTGAAATAAAATTTTTGATTTTCTGATCTTGTTTTAATTGTTAGAGTAATTTTATAAAAAGTTATCTTCAAATTTATTTTATTCATATTTGATTCGGATATAGAGTAGAACATATATATATATATACACCGAAGAGCCATTACATTATGACCACCCTGCTAAGAACAGGTAGGACCACCTTTAGCCCTCAAAACTGCTCACACCCGCCGTGGCATTGATTCCACAAGGTGATAGGTAGTCTGAGGTATCTGGTACAAAGCGCTCACCAACTGGTCCTGCAATTCCCTCACATTGCGAATGGATAGCGTGGCAGCACGAATTTGGTTTTCCAAGTAGGACCACAAATTCTCCATTGGATTAATCTCAGGTGAGTTTGGGGGGCCAAGACATGAGTTGAAAGTCACTGGAATGTTCCTCGAACCAATCCATGACGATTCGACCCTTATGACATGGTGCATTATCCTGTTGGTACACGCCATCCCCCGCAGGAAACACTGTTGCCATGAATGGGTGAACCTGGTCTGCAACCATGTTCACGTACCTTTCAGACGTCAAGGATTGCTCTATGGGGATTATGGGTCCTAATGTGCTCCATGAAAACATTGCCCACACCATAATACCCCCACCCCTGGCTTGTCTCCGTCCAACTGTGCATCCTGGAGCAAGGGATTCATTTGGAAATCGGCATATTCTCACACACCCGTCGAGGTGATGCACCAGAAAACGTAATTCGTCGGACCATGCAACCTTCTTCCATTCCTCTGGTGTCCAATTCCGATGTTTCTTGGCCCATAGCAGACGCATCTGGCGATGACGTTCCGTTAGTGCAGGAACATGCTTCTGCCTCCGGCAGCGTAGGCCCATACGCAGCAATGTACGCTGCACAGTGTGTTGAGAAACACTGCCTGGGGCACCACTGTTGTAGCTGGTGGTGATTTCAGCTGTTGTAGCCCTTCGGTCACGGAGAACAATGCGTAGCAATCTCCACTCTCCTCTGGAATCAATGCGCCGTGGACGACACACTTTTGGCCGGCGACTTGCCGTTTCACCATCCCTGCACCACCTTTGATATGTGCTCACAACAACTGCACGTGAACAGCTCACTAAACGCGCCGTTTCTGATATTGATGTTCCAAGTCGCCGAGCCATAACGATTTGACCTTTATCAAAGTCTGATAAATCCGCTGCTTTTCCAATTATGTCGCTAATTGCACTATGTTTAGAAATACACTGCATACCCGTTTTATATACTCCAATATCAACAAAGCATGCGCAGTGGCACTGCTCCTGGGCGAGCCCATTCTCATAGATGGAGGGTGGTCATAATGTAATGGCTCTTCGGTGTATATATATATATATATATATATATATATATATATATATATATATATAATATATAAAATTCTCGTGTCACAGTTTTCGTTGCCATACTCTTCCGAAACGGCTTGACCGATTTTGATGAAATTTTTTGAGCTTATCCGGTATCTATGAGAATCGGCCAACATCTATTTTTCATCTCCCTAAATGTTAGGGGTAGTACAACCCTAAATTTTTTTATTTATTTTTTAGACAAAATTTTTAATATCTATTTTTTTATGATACAACATACAAAAATACATACAATCCTCAATTTTCACCCTTCTACGATCAACCCTTATTTTTTAATAGCCATTTTAGTAATTTAATCATTTTTCCTCTCCGGTCGAAAACTGATCAATCGTCATTTAATTAGTTATCTCCGCCAGATGTCTACAGGTGTCACTTCTGACCCAGTAAACAGCACGGAGTAGGGATGAGAAGGAAGCCGCTCTCCTTTCTTTCTCACTCCCTACACAGTTGTCGGCCATCATTATTGTTTATGCATCAAGTGTAGTAGTAACGTTGACAATTATTATTTTGCTATCTCAGTGTAACTCTCATATTAACTTTTAATCATTCCTATTTTATCAATAATAATTAAATTATTAATTTTGAGTGTATTTTGCACGATTAGTTAATCAAGTGATTTTATAACCTCAAAAGTACTCAACACGTGACACGAGCTTCCAATAACAACGGATTTTGTGTTGTAAGTATACTTTTTTTTATTTATATCGAAAATGTTGTAGATCTTATAAAAATGTAATTTTAATTTAATTTTATTAAAAAAATGTAATTGAACAATTAAGATTTTTATAGTTTCCAATAAATCAATCATTATGAATCTTTATTTTGAAATGTCAATGGAAATATTGGTTGTATGAAAAAATTATAAGAGACAATGTTTTCATAAAATTTAATTTTTTACTTTTGTTTGAAAATTTTTTCAATGAAACTTATATTTTTGTTATAATTTCATAAATTAAAACTAATCATTTCAAAACTGCGGCAAAAATCCTGGCCCTAATTATACTTTTAACATTTTTCATCATTAAATAATTTCATTAATTCTATTTATGTATGTTTTGTACAGTGAGCAATGCCAAGAAAACGCAAAGGGGCTGATTTGAGCCGCAGTACAAGTAAAGCTCGAAACTTGCGAAATAGCAGATCCGAAAGAACAGAAGAACAAATCCAGCAACAAAATACTGATGCACGTGTCAGAATGGCGCAATTGCATCAAGAAGAGCCAGAAGATACACGAGCTGAACGCAATGAAGTCAGAAGATTAGAACAACGACAATCACGCCGTTTCACAGTCAATAGACGAAGAACAAATGACCAACAACGACAACAGGTACATCGAGCATTTATATCTGATTCATTCCTGCATCTAGCATTCCAGTATGAGCCCGATATTGAATATTATGCTCATTCAAAAGTGGTAATTGGTGCTATGGACAAGGAATGTCCGCATTGTCATGCTCTGAAATTCAAAAATGAGCCAGCTGGGATGTGTTGCGCGTCAGGAAAAGTGCAACTACCTGAAATTGAAACACCACCTGAACCATTGAACGGCTTACTTATCGGCACGGATCCAGATTCTAACGTGTTTCTGAAGTCAATTCGAAGTTTCAATTCATGCTTTCAAATGACATCGTTTGGAGCAACAGAAATAGTTCGAAATACTAATGCAAATGGTCAACAATTCAATTCCACATTCAAAATCAGAGGCCAAGTTTATCATAAAATGGGCTCACTGCTGCCAATGCCAAACGAACCACATAAATTCTTACAAATCTACTTTATGGGCTGCGAGGATTCCGGAAGCGCACTTGCCAATCGCGTGAATGCACGTTGTGATTATAATAACCTTGATTCACTTTATGCCAGGCGCATCGTCAGCGAGCTAGATGCTCTTTTGAACGAGCACAACGAGTTGTTGAAAATATTCAAATCACATATGCACCAATTACAAAGCGATAATCACGCTATCGTCATTAATCCTGATAAAACTCCAGCTGGAGAACATATTCGTAGATTCAATGCGCCCGTTGTTGATGATGTTGCTGGAATCATGGTTGGCGATTGTACAGCTGCACGAGAAATTGTTGATTAGATTTGAGAACACCATGTTTTTCACACGGACAATTATACGTGGCATAGCTCTCGAGTGGGTAAACCATCCAGTTTGTTTGTGTTAGCTAAAGATGGACTGACAAAAAATATTGTTCACGCCATAGCATTAAGAGATTGATATTGTTTAATAGTGTTACTGTCGTAATTGTTTAATTAATGATATATAATTTTAAGGAATAAATTATAATAACTTAAAAATAATGTTTGCCTTTTGTTATTTTTATATTCCCTCATCGTTCACAGCGCTCCATGCTTATTTCTCGCATATACCACATTCTTACATAAATACAATATACACATTCTAACATA
>JAPMOQ010041213.1:911283-957869 GCA_026543055.1 Argiope trifasciata | reverse complement strand
ATAACTCCACATTCTCTCACGGGAGAAACTCCGAGTGCCTTGTTTTTGAAGAGATGTATTCGCACTAGGCTTGATCTTTTTAAACCAAATTTGAGAGACAAAGTTGTTCAGAAACAGAGTTCGAGACTTGACACAGAATCTATCTTGCGTGAGTTTCAGGAAGGGGAGAAAGTAGCCGTAAGAAATTATTCCGGACCTAACAAATGGAAAATTGAAACAATTATAAACAGAGATGGAACTTTGAGTTATAGTATACAAGTTGGAAATGAAATTTGGAAGAGACACGTAGATCAAATAAGGAAATGTGGGAAGTCGATTGAATTATCTCAAGCTGCTACTGAAATTCCAATTTACGATAAAGAATTGATTTTTCCAGATGAGCCAGTATCCGATGATGCTGCTGAATCGGAACCGTCTACACCTGTACCTGAAGTTGTCCTTGAATCTAGAGATGTACCTGTACCTGCCACTCCAGGTGATGATATGCCACCTGGGTCGGTACCAGACGCTTCCGGAAAGCCGAAAACTGATGTGCCACTCCGACGTTCAACCCGAATCAGGAGACCTCCAAAGAGACTCGACCTGTGACTCTATATTTTGTCGGGGAGGAACTGTTATGTATCTGGCAACAGCCAGACGAGAGAACCTGTGTGACGTAGTTTTCGTGTTGTACTTGTTCGTGGTAGTTGTTGTTATGCTCGTTCGTGCCTGTGTATCTTAATGCTAATAAATGTCTTTTGTGTGTATGTAAAACGAATCGTATCGTCTCTCGGCCTACCTGACATATATGACAAAATTGATAGAATCTCGTTGGTGGGAGGGTCCTCAGTGGCTGAAATTCTCGGAAAAAGAATAGCCTCATTCTGCTCCAATTTATGACAAAGAGAATGTTGATTGTGAAAGGCGCAAGGTAATAGTAACGACATTAAATAATGTCAACGACTTTTATTCAAGAATTTACAGTTACTTTTCAAAGTACACCAAAATTTTAAGAATGATAAGGTCGTTGTATAGATTCGTAGAAAATTCACGAAAGAAACGAGAAGAAAAAGAACATGGAGAGCTTAAGGTATACGAGTTAGAAACAGCAGAAAATTTAATAGCAAAGCTGATACAACTGGACTCTTTTTTCATCTGAGGATGTCAAAAATTTAAAGTCCATCCGTGTTTTTAAAGATGAAAGAGGAATTTTGCGAGTCTAAACGAAATTGCCAGAGAGAAAAGATTTAGAAAATTTTAAGCATCCAATTTTATTGCCAAGTACACATAAATTAGTTAAACTACTCAACCTAGAATATCATTTGATTTTACATCATTCTGGACTTCCTTGACTGTTAAACAATCTACGAGAGGAATTTTAGATCCTAAATAAAAAAAAAGATCTTGAGCTGTATTCAGATCTATTCATCTGAAACTAATAACTTCTCTATATACTAATTACTTTCTCTTAAATTTACAAATATTTATTGCCAGATCTGGATGTCCTCAAGTAATTTATAGTGATAATGGCATAAACTTCACTGGAGCTAATAATCTTTTTAAAGCTATTGATTGGAAATGATTGAAGGTGTAGTAGCCAATTGAAGAATTACTTGGAAGTTCAATATCCTCTCAGCTTGCTGGTAGGGGGGTTTCTGGGAACGTTTAACCCAAATCATGAAGAAAATGCTAAGAAGAGTTTTGGAAAAATGTCTCACTAACTTATGAAGAGACACTTAGTTTACTTTGCGAAAGTGAAGCTATAAATAATTCGAGACCGTGAACTTATGTATCAAAAGATTCAGACAAATTAAAACCAATAGCACCTTCAATATTCCTGCAAGAAATTTCAGAAGTTGGTGTTTTAGATCTTAACCATATATACAAGATAAATTTAACAAGATAAATTTAACAAGAAGATTGCGATATCAGTAAAAACTACGTGGAAAGTTGAGAAAACGTTTTTGGATAGAATATCTTGGAAATTTCATGCTCAAGCAAAAGAGACTATTGCCTTAAGCCTTTGGGACGAATAGTCAAGCTGTATCCCGGATAGACAATTACGTTTGATTGGTTATAGTTAGGTAATCGAATGGAGAAATTCTAAGACCAATTGCGCGCAGAAAAAAATCTCTAATAAGTCTTCAGGAGATATTCAAGGATAGAATTGCCAGAAGTGGTCGAAGTATAAAGTTACCACATAGATTCAGGGACTTCGAGCTTTAAAAAATAAATTTAAAGTTAACTTTAAAATAGACTTTAAGAGTAAATTTCAGTTTGATTAAGAAATTGTTTTGGTAAAATATGTATTTACAAAAAGGGGGAGTTTATCAAGTGCAGCTGCTTTTGTTTATATTTAGCCACTCAACTAGTTTTAGTTTATCTTTGTGTGACAACAGTGTTTATAATTTAAGTTCTTTTTCATAAAAAATTAAATTTACTTAGAATAAAGAAATGTATGGACCAAACGGAAACACTTACTGTCGTATTTAACACGGCCAATCGATATGGCCAGGAATCCAGGAGAGGAGTCGTAGCTGGTGTCGTGCTGGCAGTAAATTCCTGCCATAGCTTATTAAATGTAAATTTCGCTATATTGCTCTATGTGCACCTTAAAAAGGAATTAAATAAAGCCATTATAAGCAATTAAATGCTTAGTTTCTTAAATTAATTCTCAAAAGTTCGTCCTATTTCATTGCGATACGTGGGAGGAAAATTTCAGTCAAAGTTAGATTCTTTAAAATGCAAGATTCAAATTGCACGTTCAGATTGAATCATTTTAATAAATAATATAGGTATCTATACTAATATATAAATGTGAAAGTTTGTATATTTTGATGGATGGATGGAACAGAATTGGATGAAATTTAGCGCAAAGATAGATTATAGTCAGGAATAGAACATAGGCTACTTCTATTCCGGTTAATTAAGTGGTTAATTTTTTATTACTTAAAAACTAACGTTCGGGCCAAAAAGCTGAGGCCAAATTCCGCCAAAGATAAATAAGGCTCCAGATTTTTTCCCAACAGACTTAAGGTTAGGCTTAGAAGAATTTCGACCGATTCTTTCAAACCATTATATTAATTTTCTGTGTTTTTGATGTGTTTAAAATCAAATACTGTTCATAAATCGGTCTTTAGGATTCATTCTGAAGTACTTTTAAATTAAAAGAAGACAGAATAAAGGAAATAAAAAAAATTCTAATCTGCGTTGCATTACCGCAACTGGCATAGGAAAGTCAAACATATGAGTTACGCCAACTGATGTTGAAAGAATGCGTGATTCATGCGTGATTGTCGTGACATCAATTGTGTTTGCGCTTGATGACAACTGTGTTTTAAGTTAAATTAAAATTTTAAAAATTATGTGTATAATACTGTAGTAGGTATCTCAATCTTGATCAATTAATAAAATGGATTTGACCTGATTTTAAAGGAATACGGACTTGATTTGCTGTTTTGTTTTATTTTGGGTATACAATGTAGATAATTTTTTTTAATTTTATTTGTGTGTTTTTGTTATTAAATTGTATTTTTGTTATATATTTTTCGTATATACTTATAATTTTAAATGCATCGTTTTTAGGTTAGGTTTTATTCTTGTTATTAGTCATTAATTGATAGATTTTCGTACATATACATCAAAATTCCCACGCAAACAGAATCGTGAGTAATAGCTAGTGTTATATAAATGAACTAAAACCGTGGACATCTGCTGCCGCACATTTCGTTAAAATTATTTTTAACTTTTGTTTTTTAATTAACTGTTACCTTTTTTGATTTTATTTTATTTTGATTTTCAAACAATAAAGACAAACAATGAATGATAATTATTATTCCTATTATTCTTCACATTTCTTTCAGTTTCTTTGCATATACTCCAATGATGACGCAAAACTCTATTTTATACCCTATTAATTATGTTCCTCCTAACACTTCTATATTAAATTATTCTATATTATTACGTTTCTGTATTATCTAATATTAAGATATTTCTTTAGAAAATACTTCTCAAATTAATAAAATTCAAAATTTCTTTTTTGGTACTTTCATTCAAAAGCACTCATCAAATAACGCCCATCATTTAAAAAAACTATGGTTTTTCAATTATACATTTTTTCTGACTGCGATTATTTGGGAAAAATGAAAGTTGCTAAAAAAAAATTCCTTTTACTAATTTCAAGTTTCAGCGGAAAATTTTAAAAATATTTTTACCGAAGCATTTTTGAAATATTCCCAGTTTCGTTAGTACTAATATTGGCAATCTTAAGCAGTTCGTCTCTTCACTCGGTCAAAAAACCAAAATATTCATTGCTTTATTCGTTCTTTTTAGAGTATAAATCTCAAAACACTTGAAAAAGAATTTATGCATGAGAGGACAAATACGGAGAATCTTCGTCTTCAGAATTTGCAATGGAGTAAAAGGACATCAAAATGCGGGCAAGAATACTTCAGAAGTGGATTCCACAAGAAAAAAAATGGTATAAAACTAGTCATCGTTTTTGGTTATGATCCCTTCTTCCCTTACATTGCTATATTTCGGACTCCATTGTATGTTTTACATATATTTTTTTACAGCATTATAAAAAAGTATACTCTTTGGATCGCTTTTATTTACTTTTCAGTGGACAACTGTTAGAATACAGAGTATATCGCACAAAGAAATTTTTATCTCAGCGAATATCTTAAGAGAGTAAACAGTTTCAAAGAACTTTTCTGTTGCTTGAGCAGCATAACATTGGGCTCTCCTTTGAATAATCTTACTGTTGCGTAAAATAATGGCCGAGAAATTTTTCCTCAGAATTTTTCAATTTGTATTCATGTAACACTTATATTGAGGAAATTTAGGAACTTTCTGAGTAGTAATCTTTATTCTGTCTTTGTTAAAACTTTTGTTGCTGCTATTTTTTCAGCATATAGTTAAAACTATTTTTTTTGATATCTTTAATTTAATTTATATATTGCGACAGAATTTCGGAATATTTGTTTCTTTCAAATTATCCAAGATAGTGCAGAATTTGAATATTTTAGTTCAACAAGGTGTAGGGAATTACTTGAACACTCAATTCAAGTAATTTACTATCCTTTATCATAATAATTTCAATCTAAGCAAAAAAAAAATATTGCAGTCATTTGAATTTTTTTCATTCACGTATGAATGGTAATATTGTTAAAATAGTGTTACTCTTTAGAGAAGAAAAGGACAATCCTAAATTCAGCACCATATTATTAAGTAGGATATTTCTTAAAAATCGTTTAGTTTTATATCTCTTCTTTGCAGAGTCCTTACATTGGCTTAAGCCCCTATTTAGCTAGTCATCAAATGTTCATGCAATGTTATTAAATTGGGATAATTTATTTATTTTATTAACTTTTTTTCTACTTATTTATTTAAATCTCCTTTTCGTAATAGTAGTTTTATAGATTAAAAATGGAAAAAACTTCGTTGACATTTTTTGTCCTATATCTTTTAGACCTAATACTAACTAAAAGAGAAATTAGAATTTAAAAGTGATTATTTTGTATCTTGCAATACGAATTTGTTTAGAAAATTTGAAGTGCTTATGTAATGTAAAGTGCTTATTTTTGAATGGTTGGTGCTTTCCCGTTGTCTTTAAAATAATGGTCCCTTTTAACAATTTAACAGCCTCTATAAGATTAAATTGCATTTAGATTTCTGCAAATTCTGCATAATCATAATTCATACTATATTTCTTGGAAACATTTTGCATAATTCTAAAAGATTGCGTTTGTATGTTTAATTTTATACTTCAGCGCAAACCGTAATTCATTTTTTAGAAAATCAGATTTTGCTTTACGCTCTATTGTGGGGCTGCATTTTGTTTTTGCATTATTCAAAGATTTTAAACGATGAAAATTATAAATTTTAAATATTAAGATCTTATTAATATTAACTTTCAGTTTTGAAGTTAACTTACAGCTGCAGATCTCTTACATTTAAAATAAATTCAAAATTTTTATCTGCGAACTTCTAACAAGTCTTTCACGGTGTTGCTATTAATATCTTTTAATATAAATTTCTTAGAGTAGCAAATAATCATTCTATGAGTTTGCTGTTTGTACTAAATATTAGTTACATTGTCATGCTTGATTTTAAATAAAAGAGAAATCTCATGCACATTGCCCTCTTACTTTTCTGTATAAGAAGTATCTATACAAAACTGTAAGTAAACAAAAAGTATTATGATCATAAAAAAATTCAAACTCGAAATGTTTCCGTATCTCTGCGTTTCAGACTTTTCTGAATCCAAAAAACAAAATTTTAGAATTTTATTTGTTTATCTTCGAACGTGATAAGTCAAATATGCTTTATTTGATTAATTATTTCTTAATTATTTTTAGTAAATATTTTACTATATATATATATATTTATAATAAATTCCCTTGTGTTTGGAAATTTGATAAAGGCGTGATATTATTAAAAATCTATATAATTTCCCTGCGCAATAAATCTCTCAGTAAGAAAAATTGGCTTACAGAAATACTAATTTCAAATTAGAGCTCGGCCAATGTCACCCTGCTTTGGCTACAAATTTTATAACCATTTGGTAATTTCGTGTCTTTACGGCAAAAGTGAAAACTTAAAATATTCTTGAATTCTAGCGATTGCCACAGTAAAATTTAAGTTCTGTTAATTATTTTTGAGCATTAGATGGCATATCATGTGACCTATAATAAGTGGAGTTGCACAAATATTGATGATTCAAAAGTGAACAGAAAGCAGTTGAGTGGCGCTCAAAGAGTATTTGAGCTCAGTCTATCGGGCGATTTCTCCTTCAGATCTTAATGTCATTAGTGTTGTTTATTATCGATGTGTCGCTGTGCATTACTGTTAATTGCATGTACTGTTTTTTATATCTGTCTCATTTGTATTTTGTATTTTTCTTATGTGTAGAAAAAAACATCATTATTTGTTATTGCCCTTCTCGACAACTCACAATGCAAGTCAAGAATGGATTTTGGTTTTTTGTAAAACTGTTCTTTTCATTATAAATAGCCTCTTAAAAATATTATAGCCACAAAAGGAGTAAAATTAAGTTAAAGAAATACTTAATGTCTGTGAATTTTGTAGTGTAAGATTTCACATGGATGCAATGAAATGAATGTTTTATGCGTTGAAAAGTCATATTTTGTGAAAAAGACCAGATCTTTTATACATACTACATTCGTTGAAATTATTTTTAAAAATTATTTTATGAGCTCCAGACCTCAAATCCAACCATTTTATACATATTTGCAATCAAATAATGTTCTTTATGAGACTAAAATTTATGTTGTAAAAATCAATATAATTAAAAAACATTCATTAATTGACGCTTCTGACATTTATGCTCGAATTATTATAATTGAATAATTTTGATACTCATTTCATTAACATTCCCTCTTATTAAAACGTTGATTCATGTTACTTTACGAAGATTCTATTTTTCAAATGGCAGTGGTATTTAAAGAAGACATTTTTATTTCCCAGGAAAGTTCTGTGAGCAATAAAGTAACAAAGTAGAAATGGAACAGCTTTCGTAATTTTGTTAACAGAAGTCACTCTTATACTATTTTAAGCATGAAACTTCCAACTGCTACTGACAGTAGCTGTGTTAATTGCGAGAACTTTTCAACCGAATTAAAGCTTTTAAAAATATGCTGCAAATGCACTGGAGTGGATAAATTAGTCGAATGACTTTTCTTTCAAACAAAAAAACTTTCGTTGTTCTCAATCGCTTGAGCAAGGCCGAAACAATTTCTTTCGTTTTCTCATTCTCTCACTGTTGACTCAGATTCGTCCAGTTGTCTCATCGTTTTAATTTCTTCATTGAAAAATTTATTTCTAGCGTCATTATTGAAAATCGTTAATTTAATTAAATAGGGTAAACAAGCTCATGTAAACTTCCAGCAAAAAATTAATATGTAATTAACTTCGTGTTTGCTGTGAGAATCGCCTGTTAGTTATGCCCATTTGTTGGAGCTTTTACTCAAATTAAATAATTTCAGAATTTTTCAGTCTCTTAATTGATTCGTCACATTATCAGATAGCTAGAGAACTCAAATCAATAGATAAAAAAATAGCAGTTTTTGTAAAAAAAAAAGGTTATTTTATTAATCAACTTATTCAAAACGTATTCTATTTTTTTAAAACTTGACTTAAACGCTTATAATTATTTCTTTTATAGATTTTAAGTCTCACAGGCATCTGAAGATTTTTTAAAAACATAAATTTCTGTACTGATTTCTATCATAGATTTAAATGTCATGTAAAAGTAAAGAGCTTTGGCAAGTTTTGAAATATTTTATTAAAGATCGATGTTGGAAAAAATTTGATGAATTGTTTTAAAATTCTCTCCTTCATTTACTACTTTTACTTACTACTTTACTTACTACTACTAATTACTTAGTAGTATTACTACTACTAATTACTTAATTAATTACTTACTATTTTCTTACTACTTTACTTTTTTCACAATTGTTATTCTTAATATGGAGTTTCCTTCTTTGCATTATTATTCAAGGCTTGGTGTTAGTAATATTTGATATTATAACTTTATCTAAGATTGTCCTTTTCTTAGAATAATTTACTTTTATTTGCTTAGAGCTCTCAAAAGGCTGAAACGTCGAGCTCTTTTATCAGGAGTTCCAAATGACAAATATATGCTATTGGAATTCTCAAAATGTATTAAAATATTGCTAATAGATGCTAATTGTTTTCTTCGATTTCTTCATGTTGTTAATCAGCATTATTCAAAAGCATCAGCTGATTTGTTCTTTAACAATAAATTATCCTAAGAAGCCATTTTGTGGCCGAGGATTTTTCTTGTTATCTACCAAGTGAAATGCAAGTAAGTATGAATTTCTTTTAAAACTCCTTTTAGAAGGCATCCTTCGAATCTATTGGAAGGTATTAGATACCACAGGAAGTAGACAAATTTCTGCTGTTGGTACGTAATTAGAAGTGTGTCCCCTTCTGTAGGATTCTTAAGTACCATCAGAAGTAGAAATTTATCATCTTCTGTTGCATACTTCTTAGTTTGGTTTTCAACTGAAATTTGGCTTCTTCTGTTGGATGTTTAAGTGTCACCAGTAGAAATTTATTCACTTTTGGTGGTATTTGAGAATCCAATAGAAAAGGTTAAAATTCTCCCTTAATCCATTTCCCAAGAGTAGATAATATACACTACACATAAAAGGCGTTATAAACCATCAACAAATGAACTGAATTACTTTACAGAAAAAATATAATTGTGTATTCACGTACACCTTGTATATTCGCATTTATTTAAAAAGCAGATTTGTTTACTTAATTTTCATTGCAATTTTAAAATTAAAAACTTTACAGTTTAAACTTCTATCGAATAGATTCGAAACAAACATGAATGAAGTAAAATAATAATGTTATAATCTAAAAATAATTTTAGATCATAACAGAGTCCGGTAAAGAGTGGTAATTGAGTCAAAATTATCAGAACTCAAAAACAAAATTTATAAATAGAAAAAGATTAATATATCTTGCAAAATTTCCGTTTATATTTTTTATATTAAGGTGCTAAAATATTGTCATTTAAAAATTATAAATACTTCTCTGTTTGTGAAAAAAAACATGCACACAACTGCAATTTAGAAAACTTGTAAAGATTAGAATGCTTTATTACTAAAAAGCTTCTGTTATAATAATTCTTTGGCATTATTTCTTATAAGAAAATCTTTATTAGTCAGTGTTTATGCTATACTCGTACAAAATTTGAAATGTTTCTAAACAAACAAATATTTTTTATTTATTTGAAGGTTTCTTATTAAAAAACAATACTAAGATTCTTAAAAATTGTAGTTAAGAGTGACTTGCTTCAACATAACAAGAAAAGTGTAGATTAAATTTTTTGTTTGTTTGAAGGAAGTAGAAAAACTAATGATCATATGAAATGTTAAGTTTTTAGTTTTCCTTTGCAAGAATATCCATAAAACTGATAAGTAATGTACATTATTTGATTTTGTGTTTACTCTTCTCAGACTTTGCAATGAAATCTATTCCAGGATTCCACACAAAATAATATTTATTGTTTATAAACAAACACTAAACGACTTAAATAATATTTTTGAAAGGATAAATAATGTTACGAATCTGTAACGTTGTTTTCCAGCACAGTTAATTCAATCATAGAGGATGGCAGTTTTTAAGTCACCTCTATTGGATGCTTTTTAGAGTCCTGTCAATAGCACCAGTGCTTGATGACAAAATTTGTCATCCATCTGATGACAAATTTTGTGACTTTGGTGACAAAAAGAATGGTATTAAAATCTTCAGGAAGATCAATAGGAAGTGAGTTATAGGAATGATTCTTCGAGAACCTTCTGTGCTCTGCTCCGGCACTTATAAAAGGCAGGCTGTCAATCCCGAGGTCAGTCCTATAGAGTGTGTTGAGCAAGCGACTAATTAGTAGGAAGAGTCATGAGAAGCGCAAGGTTATGGGGAACTCAAGCAATTAGTGGATTAAGAATTGAGCCGTGCGCTGAGTCTTGAAGACAAGTATTGGAGCAGCAGCAAGTCTTGTGTCGAGTAACCAGTTGTATAACAGTGGGTCGGCTGTTGAATATAGCTAAAACGGGAATAACAAATGTTTAGAGAGAACTTATAAAAATTCTCTCTTCCTGTTGAGTTCTGTCTCGCTGTTTTGTGTGATGTTGTTGTAGTTTACAGCCTATTACTATTTGTGGCATGCTGTGTGTTCTAAATGCTGATGTGTATATTGCTTTTTGATGTGTATGTGTATATTGATGTATACACATACACATCAAATAATGCATATACATACACATCACATGTATTTATCATCTGTATGTTCATTTCTTCGCTTTAAAAAATGTTATTATTTTTTTTATTGAGACCTGCTGACTGTATCACTATATATCCACTGTAGATAACCACTTGATTTAAGGAATCAGTTGAGGAAGCTCATTATCCATTATTCAAGGATCTGACTGTTTTTTCTTGATACCCATTATGAGAAATAATGAGGAAATTAAGATTAATTGTAAGAATTAGTTCAGGGCAAGCGCAACAATATCTTCAAAATTATTTAAAGAAAGGGAAATGCCCTTTTAACCATCTCAAATTTGTAATTTATAGCCTTTCCCAACAAATGCATTTAAAGCAATAAGTAACGAAATAAATTTGAATAGTAATTTTGAATAAAATTGAGTTTTCTAGTAACAACGTCAGGAAACCGGAGCATGCAGTCTAAAAGAAAGATAGGAAATAACGTAGCGATCGAGGTCAATTGATTTAAATTTACGTCCTCTGTCGCCAAAGGCAGCCACTCTCTGTCACTGGCTTCCGACCGAAAATCAATCGCTCCTTTCGTAATAAATAAGAAGAAAGTGATTACAGGAGAGTTGAAATTCTGTTTCTTTAATCATGTCAATCGAGGTCGCGCAGTTGAGGTGACATAGTCTTAATAATAGTTCTCTTGAACAGTAGTAATTATTGGATTGGTAAGTAAAATGGAGTGATTAAACGAAATCTAGTTAACTGGGATTAACAAATTAAATATAAACTAACTTTAAGGAAAATAAATAGAAAGCCTGTAAATCCAATCATTATAAAATAGCTTGAAATCGAAATGAATAGAAAGGCATTTCATCAAATCATTATAAGAAAATTTAAAGCGAATGGAATAGAAAGTTTATTAATGAAATCATTTAAGAAGAACGTATTAAAATAATCATAAATTTTGATACTTTCTGTTTTTTAAGAACTAATTTGTAAAAGAAATTGAATATAAAATCATAAAATTTTCCAATTTTATGTTTTAACGTAAATAAAAAATAATTTGAATTTTTATTGATGTTAATATTAAAATAGTTTTGTTATAATAATTTACTAAATTGAATTTATTAATTGAGTCGCATGAAGTTATCATTAGCTAATATTTAAGCCTTTAAATATTCTAATTGAATTTCAAAAATTTCTGAAAACATTTCAAGTATCAGAATAAAATCAACTAATGCATGTTACACACCATAAAAATATTTTACAATAGATATATTAATGTATCCTTTAATAAATTCTTAAAACATTCACACTCTCCCATACTACCTAATAAAGGTGTTATCAGTCCTTTCCTTCGAAATATAGCAGATCTTGGAAAAACTAGAATGGCCAGATTTGTGTCAGTAATGTTCAGTACATGAGCATCTAGATCTGTGTAGTATTGCAAGGGGAACCGAGTGCACACTTTGGATACCGAGTTTTTTTATAAATTAAAAACTAAATTTTGATACACAACTGATATAAAAGTAATAATAACAAATATAAAATTCCATTTCTTTAACTCTTTTAGTTTTTAAATGATCGAATTGTCATATTGTTTTCAGATTATACTGGAGCCGGGGTTTGTGGAAACAGTTATTTTTGTTGGAGTTTGTTGTACATGAGAAGTGACATTTTATCGGGCTGTTATTGTAGTAAATCAGGCATCACTTCCAATAGATTCGTCTTATACAGATATAACGCATGTGTTCAGAACGACAGTGGGTCAATTATTAGATGTATTTAACTTACAACTATTTAAAATGCTAAACCTGTAACTAATTTTTCTTATCTAGCTGTTTACATTTTGTAGTTATCGTGTTTTTTTGGTATTTAGACACATAACTTCCTGTGTAATATCGTATAAAATTTGAAATAAATCTTAAAATTATAAAAAAAAACAATCCATCCCTCTAGGCCAAGGTGAATTTGATTTATTGCGAAAAACGCCAAAATACCTCGCTTAATTTTTCATCAAATTAAATCTCAAAACTTTTTCACTGATATTTACAGTTTCGGCTTTTACAGCATATCCAAGATAATTAATAATATTAAACAGTTCTATATCAAAAAATTTGTTCATTGGAAAGTGAACATACACGCGCGAAAGCACATATACATACACACGCACACACACAGACACACGCACGCACACACACACGCACCTACTTTCTTTCATTAATAATAGAAATAGAAATGTCTGTTCATTATAGAAGCAAATTTTCTTTATTTTTGAAGACTAAAAAAGGGAGAAAACTGTAAATTAAGTAATATGCAGATAATTTCAAAATCTTTCATTATTTGTGGTGTGATTCTACACTTATGGAAAAAAATCCCAACACTAGGAAGGAGCTGTGCAAGATAAACGAAATTTGGTAGGCGTGTTTATACATCTGAAAGATGACGTCGATTCAAATTTGGAGCTACGCGCGTAAGTGTGGCGCTAGTAAAGACACTATGAATATGCAAATGAAGTTTGCTTTAAATAAGCTCTGTAAGATTCGTGATAGTTATTTACACTTGAGATTTGACGTAGTGGGTTACTGTTAGTCAAGGATGCCTCTGAGAAGACGAAGAAGCTATTATCAACAGCTCACTGAGTTTGAACGAGGTCGTGTTGTAGGGCTACGAGAAGGTGGGTTTTCTTTCCGCGATATTGCTGAAAGACTTGGCAGGAATATATCCACTGTGCATGAGTATTGGCGGCAGTGGTCAAGGGAAGGTACTGCCTCAAGAAGACCAGGTACCGGGCGGCCACGTGGTACTACTAAGAGGAAGGACCGTCGTATTCGGCGTATGGCTGCGGCTAATCGTACTGTGTCTGCAGCTGAAATCGGAGCGGCTGTTGGCACCACAGTGGCACAACGTACTGTTACTTCAAGGACAGCTCCGAGCCAGACACCCTGTACAATGCATTCCACTGACTCCAAACCACTGCCGTTAGCGACGTGAGTGGTGTCAAGCTAGAGCTCATTGGAGGACGGAGTGGAGATCTGTTGTGTTTTCTGATGAAAGCCGGTTCTGCCTTGGTCGCAGTGATAACCGTTTGTTGGTTAGAAGGATGCCAGGTGAACGCCTGATAGTGATCTGTCTGCGGCCTAGACACACAGGGCTTACTCCTGGAGTTATGGTTTGGGGAGCAATTTCGTATGACAGCAGGAGCACTCTCGTGGTTATCCCACGCACCTTGACTCCAAATTTGTACGTCAGTCTAGTGATACAACCCGTTGTTCTGCCATTCGTGAACAGAATTCAAGGGGGTGTTTTCCAACAGGATAACGCTCGCCCTCATACCGCTGTTGCAACCCAAAATGCTCTACAGAGAGTCGACACGTTGCCTTGGCCTGCTAGATCACCAGATCGTTCTCCAATCGAGCACGTATGGGACATCATTGGACGACAAATCCAGCGTCATCCACAACCAGCATCAACCGTCCCTGCATTGACCGCCCAAGTGCAACAGGTATGGAACTCCATCCCACAAACTGATATCCGACACCTGTACGACACAATGCATGCACGTTTGGATGCTTGCATTAAAAATTCTGGCGGTTACACCGGTTACTAATGTACCAACATTTCCCATTTGAAATGGCTCTTCTCGCCAATGGCTCTACCTGTGATCTTGAAACTTTAATCAATTAAATATGTTACCTAGACAAATGTATTCCTAAAATTTCATTACTGTGCAATAATTTTTTCTTGGTGTTGGGATTTTTTTCCCCATCAATGTATAATTAAATATTTCGTGAAAAATAATTTGTTATCGTTTATTTCACACAATAATATAATTACTCAAAAGAGAGTTCAGCATTATTCAACTAAAAATATAGGAAAGCTTTTCAAGTAGTTTATTTTCAAGATATTTGCTCAGCGAAAAATTCTTTTTACATGGTATACTCAGTATTCTACAATCGTGCATGGGAAAGCACATAAAAGTGATCCAAAATGTATTTCTTTTATAATGCTTGAAAAATGCATAGAAGATACAATGGATTCCGAAATGGAACAGAGCAAAGGACGAAGTGATCATAACCAAAACGACGAAAGACATTTTTAGTGTGCTTTTTTACTATTGTGCTAGTGGAATCTACCTTCAGATTACTCTTACAAACTTTTTCATGTTCTTTTATGTCACTATAAATGCAGTAGACGAAGCTTCTCTACATTTTTTCTCTCATGCATAGATTCCATTTGAATGTTTTTTTTTCATTCACTCCCGATATAAAAGGAATAAGGTAATGAAAATCTTTCTTTTTTTCCTCGAATAACACCATGAAAGGTAAAGAAGGAAAAAGAACTGGTTGAAATATTTCATTGAAAGTGATTTTTGTTCTTCGAAGAATACAAAAGAAATTATTACTTCGAATTTTTTAAAAAAAGCTATCGGTAGTTCTGAAGGATTTGAAGCTGTGGTAATTTTTAATACTACAGTTCTTCTATTGTAATTGTTAAACGTTTAATGTATTGAAGAGTAGTTTAAGAATTTCAAATAAGACATACAAAAATTGTGATACTATTCTTTTACATTCATAGCGATAATGAAAGAGAAAAACGTATCAATATACATAAAATAAACAATTATCAATAAAGTCGTCATTGGAGATTAGCTGGTTGGCTGGAGATATATTTAATTTCAGGAAAATGCTTTATATCTAACTTCAAGTTCGTAATTCCTTTGGAATTTTAGATTTCTAAACTGTGTTATTTTTAACTGTCTTTAATGGGTTCTATTTAGTCTGTACATGAACCTTTCTAGTGGAAATCAGTCATCAGTCTTATAATATCATAGTTCTTTTAAAACCTTAAATGCCAGGTCCGTCTATTTCCTGAATTTTGCTGTATCATAACTCCATTTTATTTTATTTGTCCTGTTAGGTACACAGAAAGAAGAAGAATTATTGCTCTCTGTATTTCAAAAAGGGAAGAAATCAAGCGGTCAGATATTTGATGGAATAATAAAAGTAAAATAAAAGACCCTTACAATTACACAAATTGGCTACAAAAATTCAGAATCTACCAGAATCATGGCATTATTACTCTTAAGAGTTAAAATGCTTTGCATTTCAAACACTCTTACATTTATACATATTTCGTCGATTTGGCGACAAAAATTCAGATTCTAACAGAGTTATGGAGATATCTCACTTTAGAGCCAATTTTCTCCATCATTCTAAGTTTTCAATGCCTTGACGCTAAATCTATATGAAGCGAAAGTCACTAGGGATCAGACAAATGGATTCTTTGGAGAGTAATGGTGGAGTGAGCTCTGAAGTTAAAATCAGAGTGTTATTGTCCAATGTTATTTATTGAATTAGAGATTTGCTGCTTGCATGTGTACTGTTGATTTCATTTAACTGAATTTGAGAATCGAAATTGCTAATGATAAAACAATAGCAATAGTTGGTATTTATGATAAAAGAGGCGAATTCAGCTTTAAAATAATTAAACTCTGTAGTTATCCCTCTAATCTTAACGCTGATATATATATATATACACTGAAGTGACAAAAGTCATATGCAAATATACAGATGGCAGTAGTATCGCAGCGAAAAAGTATAAATGCGCAGTTCGTTTTCTAGAGCTTTCATTTGTGTTCAAGTTATTCATGTGAACAGGTTTTTCGTGATTTATGGCGGCACGACGAGAATTAACAGACTTTGAACGTGGAATGTTGGATGGAGCTAGATGCATGGGTCATTCCGTTGCGGATATCTTTAGTGAATTCAACATTCCGAGATCCACAGTATCAAGAGTGTGCCGAGAGTAGGAAATTTCAGGCATCACATCCCATCATGGACAGCGCAGTGGGCGACCACCTGCACTTAACGACCGAGACCGCCGACGTCTGTGTAGAAGGGTCAATGTTAATAGACACGCAACACTTCGTCAAATAACTGCAGGAATCAATGTGGGACGTACGAGGGACGTGTCCGATAGGCGAAATTTGTCTTCCTTGGGCTATGACAGCAGAAGACCGACTCGAGTGCCTTTACTGACAGCACGACATCGCCTGCAGCGTCACTCCTGGGCTCGTGAGCATATCGACTGGTCCCTAGACGAGTGGAAAACCGTGGCGTGGTCAGATGGATCACGATTTCAGTTTTACGAGCTGATGGTAGAGTTCGAGTGTGGCGCAGACCCCAACTGTCAGCAAGGCACTGTTCAAGCTGGTGGTAGCTGCATAATGGTGTGGACTGTTTTTACATGGCATGGACTCGGTCCTCTGGTGCAACTGAACCGATCATTAACTGGAAATGGTTATGTTCAGCTGTTTGCAGATCACTTGCAGCCATTCATGGACTTCATGCACCCACACAGCAATGGGATTTTTATGGATGACAATGCGCCATGTCACCGGGCCAGAACTGTTCGCGATTGGTTTGAAGAACATTCCGTACAATTCCAGCGCATGATCTGGCCACCTAGATCACCTAATATGAATCCCATCGAGCATTTGTGGGACATCATCGAAAGATCCGTTCGTGCCCAAACTCCTGCACCATCCACACTTTCACAATTATGGACGTCTATACAGACAGCATGGCTCAATATTCCTGCAGAGGACTTCCAACGACTTGTGAACTCCATGACACGTCGAGTTGTTGCACTTCGCCGGGAAAAAGGAGGACCGACACGATATTAACAGTCATCCCATGACTTTTGTCACTTCATTGTATATATATATATATATATATATATATGATGCGTGTTTTGTTTTGCAGGTTCTCGCTTCTAGTCGTGGTTTTTACTTTATTTTTTTATACTTACGTATTTATATTTAAAATTTTTGCTTTTTAAGTTTCATAATAAGTGTCTTATCTGAAAAAAAGGGAGATTTTACAGGCACACAAATTTTTTTTTTGTAACTAACTATGAGAGCCTTTTTACCTGTTCTTATATTGCCAATGTCATATAGCACCATCTCGAAACCGATTTCAGCATGATAAAACTGAGCGTAATTTGAAACATATAAGTAATGCTAGATAAATGTAAAATCAATACTGTAATATAGCTGACCGTATCAAATAAAATGTTAACCTAATACATAGATTTTTTTTTATTTAAAAGACCAATTCATATGTGGGTTAAGATTGGAAAATATTCATACAAAATCAATATGTAATTCATATCTAAATAGTTTTTCCGAAAAAGCAACAACAAAAAAACCCTATTAGGATTTTATATATATAAAAGTACACACCCTATCCGAGTGAAGTTCAGCTGTTTCAGTTATTTATAGTACTAACAGAACTTCTTACATCACGAACCTAGAGGACGAATTGCCCCTAGCAGTATGTTTTAGTAACAATTAAATAAATTCATATTAATCATTAAAATTTTTATAACAGATTATTAATAAATCATATCATTGACTCTCCGATTTACTGGAAGGCCCACAAATAAATAATACTGAATACCGGACCACCTCAAAAACAACACTGGTGGGACCTGTGGTTGTGTTCTAAGAGTCTTTACCGGTTGCAGCATAATCCATCCCTAAGGAAGTACGTTCCGCTATCGGTGGGAGGAGCCAAACTTCTATCTTTTCGTGTATACTTCAAGATGGTGAGATCCAAACATCACATCCACATTTCGTGGTACCACCTGGAGGAGGAATAGATTTTTCATACATTTTTTTCAGTTTAGATAATGTATAAAAAATCAGAATGCGTTTAAATTAACTTAATGCAAAGGAAAAGTCCTTAGAGCAGCTAAATAGAGTTTTGTTTCGGTAACCATTATATTATTAATGGTTGAAAAAATGAGCTTAATCATCTCATCTATTCACTGCATTTTCATCTCTATTACAACCAAGTTATTATTTTTCAAGAATCCTCCTCTTTGTTAACAATTTGGCATTCTAATTAAGTCTTGCTTAATTTTTCACTTTTTCTTGTCAACTGAATCCATCAACAAGAGAAAGCAACTTCATTACTCAACTCAGTAGCTTCAGAATTCTTTCTTATTCGCAACGCCCGCGATAACAGTATTTCAAGATTAAATATTATTCTTATAGAATTTTTTTTCATTGTTTTGAGAAAAATGAAATTTGTTTCCATAATATTTCGAGGACCGATTGAATGCACCATTGTCTTTGACATATACGAGTCCAATGTCGAGTTGATAATTTGAAATTCTTGGTTAATGTTTACTTCCCCACGAAAATAGCAGGAGTCATTGTCTCAAGGAATACTTCAGATCCTCTTAGAAGTAAAGGATTTTTCATCAAAATAAATACATTTTGCTTTGCATTGTGTTTATAATTTTTTTGAGTGAATTTATTTGTATTGAGTGTCTCTTTGAAGAATGTCAGGTAAAATAAACTTCGATACCAATTTTTTCCCCTTGTCATTTGAACGTTATCTTAGGTATTCATAAAGGATTTTTAACCCTTTAACTGTGGAGCGCCTACAAATGAATTGCTCTCATAAGCATCCGGCTCGGTAGTAGATTTTCTGTACGGACGACACGGTACGCGAGACGCTTGTAAGACGGTGTGTGGAGCCGATTTTGCTGGTCTTTTCTTTGAGGCGACTGATCGACACGACAGCCAAACAATAATAGTAATAATGATGAGAATAATAACAATTTTAGTTATTTTTAATAATCTTAAATAATATAAACAATCTTTAATAATATTTCTATGTATGATATAATTTAAAGCAGGGTTTAATACACAATCCAACGTTACACTCTTTGCATTCATTTCGTGCTCCGGTTCGCTTCTTGTGTTTGCGTCGGATTCCTGTTGGATTAGTTTATTCTGATAGAAAATGTCCTAGAACCAGTAGTAAAAGATTATTTTTGGATGTAGTTTGACCTCTAGACTTATTGCTGTATACATTGTCATTTGGATATTTCAGAAGAATTTATCGAATTAGACATAAATGAAATTTTGCGAATGTTATGTTCTTTTTGGATATAATTTTAAACAGTACGTAAGTATTATAAATGCAAAGGTACAGCATGTGAAAAAAAATTTCTTATACCACTTCAAAGTTTTTCGAATAGTAGTAATTGAATTTAAAATCATATCTGTTTTGCCAACTGCTCCCATATAGCGATTATAGTCTACTATGACAGTTGGTTTTAATATTGGTGTTCCTGTTTTAATATCAAACTTTTTTGTTTCTGTATGCTCAGCAGAAGGGCAGTTTGATAACATTAATACTTCTCTTTTGTCCATCCATTTTAGGGCTAACAGTTTATCCGTAGACTGAGACACAATTTCGCCTTTGAATAATTTAGTAGACATATTAGGCATTCCACGTCTGGTTTTCCTAGCTGTTCCAAATGCATTTGTTTTATTATCATGATATAGGAGCAATAATAGAGCCGGGCTTGAGTACCAGTTATCAGTAATCGAAATATGACCTTTATTTAGATACAGATTTGACAATCTCTATTATTTAGATACAGATTTGACAATCTCTATTATTTAGATACAGATTTGACAATCTCTGCTAAATGATTGTTATTCATCTCCGTGAGTGCTCCACAATACACTATAAAAACTTCGATATACCCCGTATAACAGTCTCTGATAACACACGACGTGTTTCCAAATCTACTTCGTTTTGTAGGTATATATTGCTTGAAGTGACATCGTCCTTTGAAAAGAAGCAAGATTTAACGATGCATAAATGTTTATGAGAATAAAAGGCCCATGGAAAAGAATAACGTAGTGTATCGATGATGCTCCGTATCTTTATCAGAGGATCTTAATTTGTTGTCTCATTGCTGTCATGAAAGCGTAACATTTGTAATAGAGCTACATATCTGTCTTTTTTCCCTATTCTTGGAATACTTTCCGTGCATATTAGTTCATCTGTTGACCAGTATTTGTCTATTGATCACTTTTTAATTCTTGACATTAACATCGAAACCACAAAAAATCGATACATTTCGGTCACTGTTGTATTTTTCCATGACATTAATCACGAATTCCTACTGCATGTAGTTTGATTGATATGATACTTATTGGTTTCTCTCGCAATATGTTCGAGTAATTTTAGGAAAAGAAAAGTGAAAAAATTTCTAATATTTACGATTTATTATTAATATTAACTTTTATTTCAGATAGATTCTCATCAAAATCAAAAACTTTTGGAAGCAAATTCTGTACACTCAAAAAAAAAAAAAAAATGCCGTAAATCGAACTTAGGTAATTCGTCACTACTTGTGGAATGTGATTCCGAGCTATTTGATAATAGGCGTTTCTCTCAGTATGAGTTTTGAATTTTATGTTTACATCCAATTTCTCCAAAAATTGCAGAGTGTTCAGAATCCGATGATTCTTCGGTATCGTCACAGATTATATTTGTCCATTTATCCATGATAGAGGAAAAATTTATGAGTAATTGTATTAGTTACGTGACAAAATATCTGCACAATAAGCGTATGCAGCTATCGCATTGAAAAAAAAACGAATTAATTACCATGATCATGCAATTATTAATACCAGCATTAAAACAATTACAATGCTCTATAATTTCCTTATCCCATTTATAATATATTTAAAAAAATATTTTTTTGGGAAACTTCTATTCTTCTGTGACTAAAATTGACTAAATTAGGATGCTTTAATTTCCATTATTTTAAGGCAAATTTATTTTAATCAATGGCCAATAATCAATGAAATTATACAAAATCTTATAAAATACATATTCTTAAAACTGTTTTACTCAGTAGGGTTAGATTTAATAATAGGAAACGTAAGTATAATTTTTACATTGGTCTATTTGCTGACCCAAACAATTTCTATTATTATCTTTTCTACTCTCAACTAATAATAAGTACGTTTGTATTAAAAATAAAGATAATTTTTGCGGTTTTTTTCCCGAAATGCCTTTTGTAAACTTTACAGCACAAAAATATAATTCGTGTGACTTCTGAATTAAAAAAAATAAGGAAATTACAATGTTGCAAGAATTTAAAAATGAATCAAGCAGACACTTATGTTTTACCAATGCTATAATGTCATAAGGATGTCTTTCATTTCCAGTATGTGTATTCATAAATTACAATATTCAAATATTTTTTAAACATTTAAAGTAGATATTGTTATTATCATGTGAGAACATAGTGTTGTTTCCGTAAGAGGTTTCTGGAACCCCAAAATGTGAAGGGAACAAATTGTTGAAGCCTCAAAATGCATAGGCAATAAATTGACAATTTATCTCTTTTTTATTTTTGAATTGGCTTTCACAGTACAGCTTTTGAAATATTTAACGTTTGCTGGTATAGTTTCATTTTGGAGTCGAATTTCAGAGAATGGCTTATGAATTATCTAATGTCTACTGTTATAATTCTCCCCTACGAAATCAAGATACTATTACCTAATTTGCGCAACGTTTTTTAAAAATAAGCCAAAAACGTTAAAATATTGTTTGTTTAATCGATAAAGATTGTTGGTTTAGGAATAATTTCAATAATTAAAATAAAGTTATTTGAAAATAATGCAGAAATTTGCCACATTTGGCGATTTATCGCCAACTAAAGTTACAACTTGATTTCGTAATTATACATTTTTGAATTCTGATGAATTGTTTTAGTTAATTTAAGTCTTTAAACAGTTTAAACTAGTATGAAACAGTCACTAGACAGATTACGCAAGCTGCGATATTTAGAAAAACGATGTTTTTTTTTTACCTCCAAACAAAACTTAAAAAAAATTGCAGAGTGTAGAAGTAGTTAGCTTTTATTTATAAGATTCGATAAAAGAGGAATGCCATTCGGACGTATTTGTTATTTTATGACAATGATAACAGTCGATCATGGAAAAATTTAAATTGATAAATTGAAAATACGAAATCTATTTCAATAAAAGAAGAAAAATTAATTATTTTTCCTCAAACTTTAAAAGGAGAAATCAAATTTCCTGTAACAGTAATACTTTTTCAAAATAATCCATAAAATAAAGAAACAATAATTTATTGTTTAATCATCATATACATTCTGAAATGTTTTAAATTTGGGAAAAAAGAAAAAAGAACACCAAATTAACATCACAAGCTAAAAATTGAAAAAGTTAAGAAAGATAAACTAAACATTTTGTAATTGTTGAAGTTTAGTAAAAGGCTAAATAATGACAAAGATTAATTTATTCGTACTTTTCCCATTCTATCTTATGATTCTATTAACTACTTGATAAATGATTAAGTTAATTAAGTCGATAAGTAGGTTATAATTAAAAATTACAGAAAATTATTATAACTAATAAACATTTTTTCCGGCGAGTATGTTGCGAATTAAACTTCAATTTTATTTTATTAAAGCTTATGGAAGCGTATATGCTCCATTTAATTAAATTAACCCTGTTCGTTTAAGACGAAAGAAATATTTCAGTTAATAAAGATATTGAACTGATAAAATATTTACTGGGTTCTGAAATAGCTGTCAGCAGAGATGAGAAAAAATGTCTCAAACTTGCTTTAGGTATTGAGAGAGAATAAAAGTTTTTTAAAAGTAAAGTTATTTTATATATTTATTCATTCTTCAGCATATTTTTTGAGGATTTTAACTCAGTTGAGAGGTTCTAGAAATTAACTCAACTCTATGTCAGAAAAAGTTTGAAAATTTTACGATTATAACAGTGCAATAAATGATTTATAAGAATGAAATTACAATGAATGTTATCGTATTCGGAGGTCATTATTCTCAGCATTTTTCAATGAAATAAAAGTGCAATTGCCGTTTGGAAAAAGATTCGAGTAAAATCAAAATGGCGCAATATCTTAATAAAGCTACATGGTATTAACAACTAGGATTAATAAGTTCTGAAAGCATAAAGAATAATTTTCTAGAAAATGCAGTGTTTTATATTCATTTCATTTTATACAGATAAGCTGCAAAGAGGTACACTGTTTAATTTGTAATGAAAGCCAATTTAATCTTTGAATTTAAAAGTCAATTTGATGGCAACAAATTGTTGCCATCTCTTTTGTATTATCTAATATTGAAATCAATTTTCCTTAGATTCACGACCAACAGATATTACAGGTATACAGAAAAAAATATCAATTAACATCATAATCAAATTAATTTATTAGCATAATTAATTATTCATAATTAATTAAGATTCCACATTTACAAACTTGAAACAAATAAAGTTTTCAAAAAGAGCTTAAAAACATTTTTTAAAAAAGCCAAGAAGGCTGTTGATATTTATTAGAACCACATTAGTTCTGCTATATTATTATTAAAAACGGTTTTATTTATTTAAGATTATAACTCAAGTTCAGCCATTGTGTCAATCAATGTATTTGTTCCCTCCGCCAGACTAATTTCAATATTTTTAAAGACGAGCATATTGAAAAAATGATAAAAAAATTTAAAGTATTAAGAAATCACGCATTTTATTCTATTCTAACTGCTCGTTAACACATAATAGCATTTTAATAGAACATTTGTTGTGAAATAATACATATGAGCAGTAATAAATCAGCTAACATTATTATTTTTTTTTTTTTAACATTTGTACAAAAATTCCTCAAATAAAATTTTATTTTTAAAAAATGCACATTGGAATTTGCAAAACTTTATTCTTTTTGAATTTGTTAATATATAAAATACATAATTATTTATAGTTTTAAAATATGACATATAAAATAAATCTTTATAGTTAAAATTATTTTATTTTAATCAAGAATTTACTAAATTTTTTAGCTGAATTCTTAAAATTAAATACAGCATTTTATGCACAAAATATTATCAAAATAAAATAATAGAAGGCAAATTCTTTATAGTACAAATTTGATTTAGATAGAAAATATCTTTATTTCATATAAAAATGTTACAATCACACTGGCGAATTAAGTGATAGAGTAAATTGGATAATATTTTTCCTCTAACAATTTACATTTCAAAAAATAAATGTAAAGAAAACGTATCTATATTGAGATGAATTTTCACTGAGACTTAATAAACTTTCTTTTCCTGGATAATTTGTATGATTCCTGCTCATGAAAATTGAGAAAAATTTCTTAACTAGTAAATGAAAATTTTTTAAAAGATTGTTTTCAAATGACTTGTACAAAATTAACGATACTCTTTTACATTTTTATCACGTTTTAGAACAAAGTCCTGGAAGGGCGTTTTTATAAAGTATGCCCGAAAATATATTTTGAATTCTCAAAATTAGATAAAGGACAAGCCTTTTGCATGCAAAATGAATAGAAAATAAATTAACGAAAGAGAACTTCTAAAATTAAATAAGTACAACTATCCATTCAACTATTTCCTTCTTTTCCTTCTCTTCTTTTTTGAATGCTCGTTGATTCTGCAAAATTTATTTTCATTTGTTTACTTTTAGAATTTTCACTGTTAATTTTTAATTTCAAGAAAACAATTAAAAAAAGTAGTGTCTAAAAGACACTATAAAATTGTTTTATATTCTTTATCAATTTCGTTTTAGTATTTTGTATATAGTAAATAATATATTTTAAGTATTTGTTATGTTTATGAATTCCAATTCTATAAAATTAATTTCCTGAAAATAAAACAGTTGATTTAATATTGATTTTAAATTTTTTTTTATAACAATGAATAAATTTTAAGTATGTTCCAGCGAGCAAAAACTGTATAGAACACTATATACGGCTCCAGAAAAACATTTTCCCTGTATATTTCTTAACTTTTTTTATTTTACTTCATTAAATAAAATAAAAGTTTCTTTTAGATTAAATACTTCTTTAAATAAAGTAAAATTTCCTTTCATTTTATTAATAAAATAAAATGAAACTCTTTCAAATTTTCTCATTTAGAAAAATTCTGGAGTTAAAAGAAAAGAAAATATCAATTAAAAAACTTCAAAAAATTTAATTTTTCATTAAAACAGTTATTTACTTATCGTTATAAAACCAGCAAAGAAAAAGTCAGAAAATTCTAATTCATTTGAAAACGATAAATTATGATTTAAACAAAATGGAACAAGAGAGTTTCAGTTTCCAAAAGCTTTGATTTCGGATTTCAGCTTATCATCAAGAAAAGTGATTTCCATTGAAAAAATTGTTATAATAATGCGTTTATCATTTTCTTTGAGTCATCTTACTTTTTAATCAGAGATCATATGATAAGAATCAACCGATTCAATTCAATCAATTCAATAAAATTGAACAGTGGTAATAAAGGTTAATAAATAAAATGATGATTCATAAGACTGGACTTCAATTTCACTACTTCCCATCCTAAAACCGCTGAAAACTAGACAAACAGTTTGAAATACTTTATAAAATAAGAACATGGTGAAGATAAAAATAAGAACATGGTGAAGATAAAAATAAGAACATGGTGAAGATAATAAAACGTAAAATAAAATTCAAGGTATATTTGGTTGATAAATGTTTCATATCATTTTCATGATTCTTTCTTCTGAAAGAATCAGGAAAATGGAAGTATCAAACACATATTTTCCGAATGCGGTTTATTGCAAATCGTTTTTACCCTTTGCCCAGTTATGTTTAGAATTAATATTATTTCCAATCGTCGGATACAAGATTTCCCCACATCCATCCCAACTTACAACCATGAAGAATCCTAAGCTCTCAGGTTCTTGCCTCAGGGAATGAGATACGAGATATGAATTATTTAGCCGAGTTTCTCTGTATGAACACGTAAAATTTTGTATAGCATATCTACATCTAAATATAAGTTGAAATAAGATAACAATATTGAAGGATTTCTATGGTAAGTAGCTAAAATCTTATGAAGTCATACGAAAAAAAAAAAGTTAGTCTTTTGAAATTTTTGATTTTTATTGGAAAAAAGTATTATCACACTCATGACTTTTGAAAATTAAAGTGAATCGAATATTTTCGTGAAATCATTTGTGCAAGTTTTATAATATCAATGAATGCCTCATAAATAATTATTTTAATGCGTTTTATCAATATTAAAATCAAAATGAAAAAAAAAACTGTCACGGAATTGTGTACTTTTATTATCATAGAAAGATTTCCAGTAATTTTTCGATAATGATTAAAATTTGGATCTAATTCAGAGTAGCAATGGTTATTTTAATTACAATTGAATTGGTGGAAGTTTTTATTTCGGTGATCAAAAGTTTTAATAAATATAAATAATTCATTAAAATATTCTAAATATTTTTAATTTATATATTATCCATTCGATGAAATCCCCCCTGGAGATACCTCAAAAAGAGGATGAGAAACTGTCGGTGTGGTGGTTGAATCTCTCTGCTCTGGTGGCTACACAAATGGGTGGAGGATCAGGCTCGTCCCATCGATGACGGGATGTACTTCCTTCAGGAAGGGTTGTACCGTGACCAGTGATTGCACTTAGGATTCAACCTGAGTTTACGCCAGTATTGCTATTGCGGCGGGTTGATTATCTAGTTTTCTTTATTCATGCGCCTTCGGGTGGACCGAAAATTCAATGATATGGCTATTCATTCGATTATCCCAAATTATTATCCAGTTCGTTGATGCCAGATAAAAATACAATGGATAAAGCAGCCGTGTCTTATTAGAAAAGCAGTACTGTCCACTTAATGGGAAATATTATCATGAATTCTGCACATTTATTTAGAGACATTTTGTCTTTAAGTGTGGATCTTCTATTCTTCAGGCGTCTCGAATGTGGAGGCAAAAAATTAAATTACTATTCTCCAAGTTCTATGAATTATATTACGGACATCTGAATTTTCTGCAAAATCAGATTATTTTCTACACAGGATGAACTACATTGGAGTCGTTTTACCTAATATTCATATCTTCCACTGCAATTCCTTACAAATGATTGGTCATATTTTACATGTTATGTCAATTTGGTTTCTAGATAGTGTTTACCAGGAGTTTACCAAGTAATGATCAGCGATGCTCAGACTTAAACAACAAAAGGAACCAACCTTATTAAGGGAATCATCCTGTAAGTATATGGTTAAAAAGGTTTGAGAATCTCGAAAACGCATGGCACTTCTTTATTCTACAAAAACGCATACAGAATTGGTAGCAAAATAAGCGAAAAAATAGTGCTTGTAGAAATCAACAAAACAAGAGCAAACATAAAATCATAATTTAACAACATCTATATACAATTTGAAAACTCTGAAAAGAGAAATCATTCATCCAAATATTTTAGTCTACATAAACATAATATTCATGTTTATAAAATTTATATGATACCGAGGAACTGGTAAAAAGGTTCATATACATTATGTGCAGAATATAGTAAGACAATTGAAATAATATGGCCTTAAATATCTATTTATTTTAACGTCAGAAAGAGTCATGGAACTGTGCTCTATTATTATCAGGTTTATATTTTCGATAATTTGCCAATAATGGACTGCAAAGACTTTTGAACTATGACATCGCATATACATTCTTAAAGCTTATGTGAATTGAATATTCTTTCAGTAAATGTAGTAATATCCTTTGCAGACCATTTTGTAAATGTAAACAGATTACTCCATATTGCACCAACAACTTTAAACACTAGTCACGAAAACAATTCACTTTTACTGTGAGGTTTTCATATACCTTTTAATGAGAAAGACTAAAATGTGTCTGTATTTCACAAATGATTGGAAAGAGAATTCATTCAGATCAAATTAGCTCGCTTGAATTTATATATTTTCATGTCAGAATATTGAATTTTCGAAATGGAACTATGGGTTTCGATTCCAAATAGAAATATCGGTTGTGTCTGATATTTTCTAGAATTTTCCTTAGAGTTGTTCAAAGATTCTGAAGTCAGTGAGAATTTCTATGAATCCCACTTCTTTGGTATGACATTAACTGTCCATGGAAATTTAATTACAGAGTAATTACAATATAATATTCTAGAACTTTAGAAATTGAAGAATACTTTTGACTCAGTAAACTTCTTTTGGGATGGTTGATGTTTGTAATTACAAAATGAATTAAATGTTCTCGACTTTAGACTTCTTTTATACAGAAGATATCTTTTATTCTAACTATTTATTTCAAAAATTGTGAGATTAATGGGAAATGGACTAAAAATTTCACACTTAGTATTATCTTCAAATATTAGTCTTATTGCGCAGAGGAAATATTGATTTGAAGAATTCAAAATCTATTTGTTCCATATTGATGAAGAAATTGCTTATTTTAGTTATTTTGGTAATAGACTAAAGAGGAAAGAGGAATTAACCCTCTTTTGAACTGTATTTATTTTATTTCAATGTCTAATTTTGAAAATTTTCTTAAATAAAAAATTAATTCAGTGGAAGATTTTGGAAATGGAAGTAAAATTCCTTAAGGAATATTTAATTAATCTGACTTTTTAAAATCTTTTTTTTCTTTTTTTAAATGACGATCTCCTATTTAATTAATTTTTTTCAGCACTGCATTTTTTCAGTATTCAAAGTTTGTAAAAAATTATTAATCCATTAAAAGAGAATTAAATAAAACTAAATTGTTTTTAACGTTTTTACTTTCTTTGAAAAATTTGTTTTAATATAATTTGCTTAGAGCAATAAATAAAAAATCTATTTCGCTATGAAACTTTCCATGTATATATATATTTATTATTATTTTTCTAAAAACTAACGAACTTTCCATTTTCTTTTTTTTTATCAACTTTTCAACTTTTAGTTTATTATTATTTCAATCAAGGTCTACTGAAGTCACTAATGATATTATATAATTTATTGATAACATTATACAAAGCCAAAAAAATTTCTACTTCACTGTTGACTGATATTGATTTATGGTGGGAAAACTTAAAATTTCACCGTAATTTTTTAATTAGTTAAAATTTTAAATGAAATTTCAAAAGGTTCACTCTTTAAAGGATGTCTTACCACTCTCTAAAGAATATTAAGTAATTAGCAAGTGGAAATTGGGACTCTTGTTCTGTACACACATTCTCTTCTATAGATATTGTTATAGAATCTCTTCTTCCGTCTCGAGGGATTTTCAAGATTTAATGGTCGATGCAGAAATAAACAGTCCTTTAGTAGAAGACAACAAAGTCGTTTATTATACAAAGAGTAGACGAATACACAGAGACGATAAACATTTACAGCCAAGACGAAGGCAGGCAGAACACAGCAAGGCACTACAGCAATAACCTACAAGTGTGACTGTAAGGGCGCCAAAAGTCTAACTCTGTCAGGATAGACTATTAAAATCAATAAATCATGCCAATTTAGTTAAAAATACATTTAATGACATTAAAGGACATGATTTACAAGGGGACAAAACTTTTGAGGACAATAACATTTAACATATATGCATAAAAATAATACTCGGGGATTACATCATGCTTTACGTTCGCTTCCAAGACATGGACTGATTGTTCATCGTAACGACCGATAGAGGGCCGAGGAACAGTTACGGTTACATTACGGTTACACAAGTAGTAATTTTCCACCGATAGTACCGCTCATCCAATTGCGATGAAACTTCGAATATTTATTTCTTGCAATTACGGGATGGTTATGAGCATAGTAAAATTATGTATAAATTGTATACATAAATATATTTATATAAATTGTCATTTTCCCAATTGCTTACAGCACGTTGCTTCAAAGACTATATTTTCAATTTAAAATTTCAAATTGATAACTAAATATAAATTTACAGCCAATTCCAATCCTTTGATTCCAAGTTCTAGAACCAAATTATAAATGCATATTTTTTTCTTGGAACCTTTTCTTTCTCACTTGCAATTCTTTTAAATCTCCAACAAGGTTGAATGGTAAAAGCATTTTTTGATTAAAACCATAAATGTAATGATCTTTTTCGGTGTTTTAATAATAAAGGACAAAACGCTTAAAAAAGAACCTATGCCTAAGTATACAAATGCTGCCGATTCCTGCATCTATAGTAACATGAGAGGAAAAAAAATATACAAGAATATTTCAAAAGTAGATTCCTCAAGAAAATAATACATAAAAGCTGTAATCATATCAGGTTATTATCCTTCTTACTTTTCCATTTCGGAATCCACTACACATCGTACTTGCATTCTTCCTGCATTATATAAAGCGATATTTTTGGGATAATTTTATTTTCTTTCTTACTTACATACGGCGGTAGAATACTGAGTACATAGTATTAAAGGATTTTTTTTTGTTTCCAAAGAAAACTTTAAGAGAATAAACTGATGAAAGAAATATTTGCTTGCATCATACACACACAAAAAATAATATGCGGTATTTCTGTAAGTAATCCTATGATGGTGTAAAATCACAGATGATAGATTTGTTTATGATTAATTAAGCTTATTACCCAGAAATATATTTAATTGACAAGGAAGAATCCAATCATTTTCATTGTTGTTATTTCTATATAAATACATTTTTTTCCCTTGGTGATAATAAACATACGATGATTCGAGCTCATTTTTTCATATTGAACACGTTCTAATTTAAGAGATACTATTAATAAATTATTATTATTATTTGTATTTATAATTAATATATAACTTTAGAATCAAGCTCCGCTTAAAAATTATGTGCTTCGAATGAACTTGCAGATAGTTCTCCAGTTTTAGTTTGGAACATGTATCTAACATCGAAGAACTCCAGGAAAAAATTTCTCGTGCTTGGTTTTATGCAGTAATAATAATAAAAAAGAAATTTAGTATTGTCCAAATAAGAAGTAGAAATGTTTTTAAGTAGTGCTTTACTCACTTAAGATATTCGCTATTGCGAAAATTTTCTTTAGTACAAACAGTATTCTACAGTAGTTGCATGAAAAGCAAATAAAAGTCGTTCAAGGAATATTCTTTTTTATAATGGGAGAGAAGAAAAATTCATGCAATACTTACAATGGATACAGAAATGGAAGAGTATAAGCATGAATTCCTCATAACGAGAAACGAAAACGATATCTGTACCATTTTCTTCTATTTGTGCATAAAGAATCCAAGTGCAGAATATTCTTGTTCCCCCCGTTGTAAAAGGGGTTGTGCAATGTGTGTGTGTATATAATATCTTTATTTGAGTTCGAAGTCATTCCTCTGCTTTCGGGTCTTTACCCCCAGAAATCACAGCATCCCCTTTCCACTCTAACAAGGCAACATCCTCATCATCATAATATATTATTTTGTGAATACAGCTATCTTTCTGCATCAAAGTTTGGTTAAAATTCATAGCTTGTTTTCTGGTATTTATGTATTAATGCACTGTAGTCGCTAATCACAATTAGCGCATGTTGATAGTCCTTTTCGTAACTGTAGTTCATCAATGACATACAGATAATAAAGCAGATATTAGATTATCAGAGAGTGAACGGAAAAGAATTTGGTGACTCTGCTAGTTTAATACAAAAGTAGGAAAAATGTGCTTATATTCTATTAATATTCATATTTTATTGAAATAAGATCTATGGAATAATTAGATCTAGAGCAAAGCCCTACACTACTCAGATTTAAATACAGCTTGAAGTTACCTTTACAAAATATATTTTTTAACCAACAACTCTTCTGAATTGAGATGTTATTTGATTCCTACAAACATGTTAAAGAATCAATCTTCCAAGTAAGAGAGGAAAAAAGGCATCTTCAGAAATTTCATTAGCAAAAGTCTTTCTTGTACTATTTTAAGCACAAAGTTCTGAAACTGTTTCTGACAGAAATTGGCGTTAATTGTGAGAATTTCTCAAACAAGTTAAGATCTTCAAAAATATATTACAGAAGAAAAATATATTTCATTCTCTCTTAATCTGTTTAGCACGGTTGAATATTTTTTTTTATCTATTACTACCGAGTATTGACTCAGAACCGTCTTGTTATTTTTGTCACTTTAATATCGTTATTGACAAAAATATTTCCTTTGCCTTTAATGAAAATCATTAAATTAATTAAATGAGGGAAACAAGTTCCAATAAACCCAGTCCATTAAAAAAATTTGTAATCAACTTCATGCTTGCAGTGCGAATTTCCCGTTAGTTAGGGGCTTTTGTTGGAACTTTTAATTAAAACAAATGCATGTAGTCTTGTTGATTTACTTAGTTGATTTAATACGTTAACATATATTTAAAAAAGGCAGAGGAGGAAGTATCAACGTATCAATGTTTATGATGAAAATTACTTTTAATTGTAAATATTATTAGAATAATTTTTTTCTGTTATAATACCTAGTTGGATAAATTTTTATTTTGATATAACAAAAAATTGCATTCTTGTTGTAAGGTATGCAACTAAGTTCGGGAGAATTTTTTTTTTGAAAAAAATATGAAAAAATATTTTTTTTTTTAAATATTTAAAAAAAAAAAAAAAAAAAAAAGATTGAAATTTTTTTTATAAAACAAAAATATACCAGTTAAGTTGCAAAGCGTTTTTAAAAATTGAAGAAAAAGTTCTCTTATAGTTAAAAACAATATACAGCAAAAATGCATTAGTTTTCAGTTTTAAAAAATGATTTGTTTAAAGCTTTAAAGTTAATTTAAGTTCCTGAACTAAAAAATAAGCTGTACTTCGATATAACTTTCAATTATGATGTTCAATTAATAAATAACATATAACTTCCATTTTTTCCATATTCTGAGCCACTGAAACAATTATAAAATTTTTCTAAATGAATACATGACTTATTCTCCAGTTCTTAACTGCAACATATATTAAGAAATTCTTATGCTAAATTTGGACAAAATACACTAATGGAAAAAAAAATCCCAACACCAAGAAAAAATTATTGTACAGTAATGAAATTTTAGGAATACATTTGTCAAGGTAACATATTTAATAGATTAAAGTTTCAAGATCACAGGTAGAGCCATTGGCGAGAAGAGCCATTTCAAATGTGAAATGTTGGTACATTAGTAACCGGTGTAACCGCCAGAATTTTGAATGCAAGCATGCAAAAGTGCATGCATTGTGTCGTACAGGTGTCGGATATCAGTTTGTGGGATGGAGTTTCATGCCTGTTGCACTTGGGCGGTCAATGCAGGGACAGTTAATGCTGGTTGTGGATGACGCTGGAGTTGTCGTCCAATGATGTCCTATACGTGCTCGATTGGAGAAAGAACTGGTGATTTAGCAGTCCATGGCAACATGTCGACACTCTGTAGAGCATGTTGGGTTACAATAGCGGTATGAGGGCAAGCGTTATCCTGTTGGAAAACACCCCCTTGAATGCTGTTCATGAATGGCAACACAACAGGTTGTATCACTAGACTGACGTACAAATTTGCAGTCAGGGTGCGTGGGATAACCAAGAGAGTGCTCCTGCTGTCATACGAAATTGCTCCCCAAACCATAACTCCAGGAGTAGGCCCTGTATGTCTAGGCCGCAGACAGGTCACTAGCAGGCGTTCACCTGGCCTCCTTCTAACCAACAAAAGGCTATCATTGCGACCAAGGCAGAACCGGCTTTCATCAGAAAACACAACAGATCTCCACTCCGTCCTCCAATGAGCTCTAGCTTGACACCATTCACGTCGCAAACGGCAGTGGTTTGGAGTCAGTGGAATGCACTGTACAGGGCGTCTGGCTCGGAGCTGTCCTTGAAGTAACCGATTTGTAACAGTTCGTTGTGTCACTGTGGTGCCAACTGCAGCTCGAATTTCAGCTGCAGACGCAGTACGATTAGCCACAGCCATACGCCGAATACGACGGTCTTTCCTTTCAGTAGTACCACGTGGCTACCCGGAACCTGGTCTTCTTGAGGCAGTATCTTCCCTTGACCCCTGCCGCCAATACTCATGCACAGTGGATAAATTCCTTCCAAGTCGTTCAGCAATATCGCGGAAAGAAAACCCACCTTCTCGTAGCCCTACAACACGACCTCGTTCAAACTCAGTGAGTTGTTGATAATGGCTTCTTTGTCTTCTCAGAAGCATCCTTGACTAACATTAACACACTACTTCAAATCTCAACTGTAAATAACGATCACGAACCTTACAGCGCTTATTTAAAGCAAACCTCATTTGCATGTTCATAGTGTCGCTACTATCGCCACACTTACGAGCGTAGCTCGATATTTGAATAGGCGTCATCTTTCAGATGTATAAACACGCCTACCACATTTCGTTTATCTAGCACAGCTCCTTCCTAGTGTTGGGATTTTTTTCCATTAGTGTATATATATTAGTTTTATCAGGCTAATTCTAAATAAAAAGCTTCAATTAAAAAATAAGAGAAAATAGCTTGTAAACATTTAAAATAGTATTAAAATGTACTATCTTTATTCATAAATTTCAATACTTAACTTACTTTTCCAGACATTTTTTAATTTATAATGAAGCTAACTGCTAACTAAAACCAGTCTACACTTAACACAAATAAGATTTGTAAGTTTTTAGGAATTTCATATTTTCTCTAGAGGCGGAAATAATTAATAGTTATTATTACAGATATAAAATGTCTTTGTTTTCTTTTATTTGACTCAAGCCAGTATATTTTACTCAAATAAGATTCCATAATAGGGAAAACTTTTTTAAAAAATAAATGGGACCATTGGATTGATTAGAAGTAGACGCTCAAAGGTGGAAACAAGATTTCAAGGGTAGATTTTATATATTGGAAGCAATGGGAAGATTGAGGTCGATTCATTAAAATTTACCTCCATTGTACCCTGGCTACAGCGATTTGAGCACAACAGCTTATAAACGAATATCAATTTCTCCAACAGATAAACAGAAAGAGATTGGAAAAAAGCTAAAATTCTATTTCTTTGATTTCTGTTAATCGGAATAACGCTATTTAGATGATAAACTTTTAATAACTATTTTTTGCATAAGGGTAGTTACTGCTTCAACAACAATAACAAAAGAAGAGAGGATATAATTCAGAAAAAGAAAAAAAAACCTATAACGCAGATGATAAAAATTTTAAATTGAATCTTTTGCAAATATCGTATTTAAAACTCTTAACTTATGACACTCATTAGTTATAAAAGCAATTCTACAAAAATTGTGATTAGGTTACATTAGGAAATTCAGTGCTTTAAATGTAATGAAAATCTTACTTTTATTTTTAATTTTATTAGATAAGTCTCTTTGTTGTTACTTTTTAAAGTGAAATACGTATAATTCACTGAAAAAATTTCTCACTAAGGGAAGCAAAATTTAATTTTAAAAATTATAACTTTAAAATTACTGTTTATTTATAACATAGTGTTAAAGGAATGGAAGTATGAGTTTCAGACATCATTTTATTCAGATTTCAAAACTTAGTTAGTAGATGTATAGTCCGAGACCATGGAATAAAAATATAAACTCTTACTTAATAAACAATCATCAGGATTTATTTACATTAAATTTATGTTAAAAATATAAAATTTATTTGAAGATAATATTTCACTCGTTTGACGGTCTTAAAACATTTATGACAGATTCTTTCTCCAATACGAGAAACTGAATGTCAACGTCCAAACAAGTAATCGCTCTTTGTCAAGAATTAAGGAATTGTTGGACATTGATGATTTCAGATTTGTGTAATTTCTGCACTTCCTGGATTTTATAAACAAATCTTTGTAGGAACTAAACCCTGTGAAGATCAGAAAAAGTTTTTCTGAAGGGAGACGATTTGTGTCTTTCAAATTTCTACTTTTGGAATCCGAGAAACATCATATACATTAGAAATCTTGATTGAAATTAATTTTAGAATCTCCACAAAATTTCTTTATGGTCCAGTCAAATGGTTGCTTAGAACGAGTTAGCATGGTTGTTAGGGCGTTGGACTTGCATCCCACTTTCCAAAGAATCTTCGGGTGTGTGGTGACTGGTGCGCATATAAATTTATTGTATAAATTGCGCGTATAAAAAAATAAAAAAAATAATAAAATAAAATGGTCACAAAGTCCTCCATGTCGAGAGTAATATCGCTGGGGATACTAGCTCAGAGGTGATTGTTCTCTGACCCAGGTCTAAATTACAACCTGTGAATAAATGAATGAAATTTGTGAATGAAGTCTGCCCCGTAAAAAGTGGTGTGACGCGTGAGTAATTATGTCTTTCTCTTAGCCCTAGATGACGCTATTGAAAAAAACCCCACAAAACATGCACATTTTGGATTAAATCGCAATGACACTTTAGTCAGCGGATTGTCAAAGAAAAGTGCCATTAGAAATAACAACAAATGGTATCTTATATATCTAAAAGACATTTCTAGAATATACAGAATACATATGAAAATTCCAATAAAGTGCTCAGCTTAAAAAATTGCTTACACATCTCGAAAAAATAACGGATTTGTGAAAAAAAACTACCTAATAAACCAGTATGAATATATAAACAAAGAAAAGTATATAAAAATTAAATTTTTTATCCGGAGTTTAAGCGGAGTAAATATTAATTCAACCTTAAGCATAATAAATTTGGGTTTCTAATATGTTCATTTTTAAAATTTCTGAAATCTTATGCAGAAATATTAAATGATAAGTTAATCAATGATTTTCTTTAGGGAACTTTTCTTGAAATAATTCTAACTTGACAAAACTTTTCATTCTTATTATACAAGGTAAAACAATATCTCTGTATTTGTTTAAATAAATGAGATATAAAACCAATATTTTCCAACGCAACGAGATATTTTAAAACAGAATAAAATAAATGTCAAACAGATAATTTCTCAATTCTTTAGGCATTTATAACATCAATGTAAGTTCGAAAAATTTGAGAAAAGAATTTCTCATGCTCTGTTTCATGCACCAATGAAAAAAAAGAAAAGAAATCTAACGTTATCCTAGATAAGAAAAAGAAAAGTTTTAAAGCAGTATATTAAGCTCACTTGAGGTATTTGCTAAATGCGATTTTTTTCGTACATTGCACTCTATATTCTACAGTCATGGACATGGAAAGCAAATAAAAGCGATTCAAAGAATATTCTTTTTTATAAAGGGGGAGAAGAAAAATTCATGCAAGACTTACAGTGGATTCCGAAATGGAAGGGTACAGGCATGAATGGGTCATAACCAGAAACGAAGACGAGTTTTGTACCATTTACTTTTCTTTGTACCTAAAGAATTCTCCGGCAGAATATTCTTGTCTGCATGATAATGTTTTTTATGCTTCTATAAATGCAGCAGACGAAGCTTCTCTACATTTGTTTCCTCAAGCATAATTTTCTTTTGATTTTTTTAATTCGTACTCGTTGTGGAAAGAATAGAGCAATGCAGATTCTGATTTTTGCTTCAGTCATTCAACGAAGTGTAAACAGAGGGAATAAGAAGGTTGATGTAACGCTTTGTTAAAAGTTTTATCTTTTTATAAGAATATAAATGGGAAGACTATGAATTCAAATTTTAAAAATTCGAATTCACCATTTCATAGTTTTTAAGTGCAGCTTATATAAGGAAGTTGTGAAGTATAACTTTGGAGCTCCAGGTTTTTTACTTTATTAGTTTAAAAAATAATACAAGTACGATGCCACTTTATAAAACCTCAAAACGGAATGATTTTAAATGATAGGAAAATTATTTGTAATGCGAATTCAAGAAATAGCAAAGATGCAATAAAAAAATGTTGTTGAATCGTTTATTTTGTTGTTGTTGTTGTTCTTGAGCCATTTTTTAAACAATCAATACTTTAAAGTTTTGTTATATTTTTCGTTTTTTTCCAATGTTTACTCAGTGATTTAATACCATTAAAGACTTTCTAAAGCTGGCATCTAGAAATCCACCTTGATTTTAAAAGCATATTGATTTTATAAAAATTTAGATGGAGCAGTATTCTTTTGATAAAAACAATTCAAAACTTTTGTGAATGTAATATTTTTAGTGACTATTATACAAAATATTTGCAACGTACTTAACAAAGTATTAAATAAGCATTAAATTTGAAATATATAAATAAAATAGTTAAAATTTTATAAAAAGATTTATCGATTCGTTTGTTTTTAAAGCTGTTATTTATTCAATTTTAATTCCACTTACATAAAATTCTTCGAAAAATCGTTCATTCGTTCTTCACAATCATTTTCTTTTTGCAAATTATAATCTATTAAAAACGCTTGAGTTACTTTTAACTGAATTTTCTACAAAAATAGATGTAATTTTTATTTTTTTAAATGCTGCTATTAATTAAAATTTCTTATTACTGAAGGATAGACAAAATTGATTGGAAAAATGATTTACATAAAATGCTTTGTAAATTTTCGGATTATTTCTTCAGAATCATTTACGTCAAAATCTAACCAATTAAAAACACAAATTTTATTCCTAATTGAATTCGCTTCCAAAAAATAGGTTACTGATTTTTTTCTTTCATAACCAATTCTTAAACTTACATAAATGCTGAATAAACTCAAGAAAAGAATATTATCAATTTGTCTCTATTTTTATGCATATTTATAAACTAAAAACTTACATCCATTAAACGAATTCTGCAATTTAACTGACTTCAAGCGAAAAATTATATTAGAATCGTCTTTTAAATATTAGAACCATATTTAACAGCCAATTCTAATATAATTTTAAATGATATGAGTACACATGGTCTGTGCAGATAAATTTTCTGAAAACGTATTTTATGGTTTTAAATACATACTCTGAAGCTTTTGAATCTAATGGTTGATAGAAAAAAAATTCCCACAAAGTCAGTTTGTCCTAATTACTCTCCTAATTTTCCTCTTATATTCACGAAGATGAAGAAAATAGATATTTCGATTCTAAGAGTTGAAGAAAGATTTATAGCACTAAGCATTTATGAAACTCATCGCATTTACAATCTTTTCGTCTTTCTGACTTTCTGGCTATTCTTTTTGAAGATACATAATCTGCACAATAAAATCAAGATTCTAATTAATTCTATAGCTTAATTTTCATTTTCGTCTATCAAATTGTTCCGTTAGTATTCGAAAGCAATTTTATTATTCAGGCATGGGATTTCAAAAGTTTTTTCCTTATGCCCACATCCATCAAGAACAATGCTTCAAAATTTAGAATTATTCTTATTGAAATTCCTTCGTTTCAAACATAATCAAGTATTCTTTTAAAATATTTCAAGAACTATCTGGAAACATAATGGACATTATCATATATTGCTTATGTCCATTATCAAGTAGATATTTAAAATTTTTTGATTGCATACTGCTTTTTTTTAAAAATAATAGCAATCATTGCTAGAAGGTGCACATCAAGTCTTCTTTGTTTAAAGTGACGTTTCATCAAAATAAATATGAAATTACAATCTTCTCAGTATTTTAAAATTTTCTTAAATGAAGGATTTATTTATTTTGCACTTTAGAGGCAGTATCTCATCCTAGAACTTTAAAAATTGTTTAAAAAATTTATTCTTCTGTGTCATCTGGAATATATCATTGGGAAATAGTATTTCACGATTGCCCATTTTTTGCAAATTAATATCACCTATACTGGAATTATTAAATAAGTTTTAGCAAATGGAACTCTTTGTTTGAGACTCCTACCAAAATTCATAAAATGTTCCTGAATGTGACTTTAGATCAGACATTTGACACTTTTTTTGGTGTGGATTCGTAGGGAAAAATAGCTAGTTCTGAATAGCTAAGAGTTTTCGCTTTTGGCTCTGTTTTATAGTAAAAATATGTTGCTGTTTCATACTGAAATTTTCATACACATATAACATATTATTCTAGAAACCGAGAACCACTCTATCTTATTGAGCTATGCTTATCCCTCTTTGTCTTTATTTTTGTGTATCGAATTATATCACAGAAAGGGGGAGCACTCTTTAAAAGTTCAAAAATTGTACTCCTTTGCTAGATTATAAAGCTAATCCGTGATTGTAAGTACAATGAATTTTGAAAATCTTTACTAAAAATTGATCTTATATCGAAATTTGTTCAACTAAAAATATTCATGTCGTCACATTTTGTTCATTAACATACAAACAAACAAACAACCGCCAGTAAAATATTATAATTGTAACAATGTAAGCGATTCGGATTTTATTTCTAAAGTTAATGTTTGTTCACTTTAAATAAAGGTATATTTTATTTAAATTTATTTTTAAAATATTTTAAAAACTAACAATTACATACAAAGGTTGATTGATAGCTACTGCTTTCAATAAAGCAACATATAAATAATACAAATATATAAGATACAAAACTGATATTGCAGAATTTCTAAGGAATCGTGCTTATTGTGAAATATTTTTAACAGAAGAAATCCTTAATAATTTTTGTCAGTTATTTCAATTCAAATAAAGTTTATGGAATTTAGAATAGCTTTCCATTTCGATATTTGAGTGATTTTACTCATTTTACGTTATATTCTTCAGCAAAACAATGTAATGGAATTATTCGCTTCGAAACAGCTAAGAGCGTTTTGTAACAGCTAAAATAAACTACACATTACTGTGCAGAAGCCTCACTTTATCATTCGTAATTTTGAACGCTGTCAGATGATGAAGAAGACACCCATCTCAAACTTGAACATCAAATCAGTGGGAGAACGTTTGGCCCCTACGGATTTAACATGCACCAGACAGGCTTTCACGGCGGTTCTTATGTGGAATTTGGAAATCAGCTGTTAGTAGTATATATTCTTTAAAATTAAAAATAAATTCAAAATCTTCTTTATTATTTTATCATCTTTTAATCTTCTTTATTGTACATATACTAATTATTAAACTAGACTGTAAGTAAAAGTTTATAACTAATATTGTTGATAATAATTTTTTTGCTAAAAATCTTGAGAAGCAAAGAAATTTTATAATTTAATACAAAAACAAACTTTTCATTTACTAATGTGAAGCCATGTTAGCAAACGAGACGAAAACTAAATAAGGCAGGGAAATTTAATCATGGAAGGCATGGAAATAATGCAGGATTTTTTTTCCTACACCACAACATAAGCAAATACTAACTTTTTAGTTATCTTCAAGAAATTTCTTCAAGAAAATGCAATCATAGCCCAGTCCGCAACAATTGTCTTGGGAGGTGATGCGATTAGCGCGAAATGAGGTTTCCTCATATCCTGAAATCCAAATACCCCTTCTATTGTCGTGAAACCCGGGAGGGAATTTTCACCTGGTCGATCCGTAATCAGGTTACATTATTGGTATTGGACGGAAGATTAGGACAAATAGAACCTTTGCTATGGATTAGGCTGGCCTCGGAAAAGATAGTCCTGATCGGAAAATGATAAAAGCCATGTAGCTTGTCGGAAATAAATATTTGATCATTCTCGTCCTTCTCTCATGTCTTTGATGATTTCGGAATTCTCTCCAGAAGAATGAGTTGGCTTGTGGAAGTGGATAATATCAACAAATTCTATTAAAGTCTCCATGGTTCGACAAAATATCCGCACCTTGAATTCTTCTTCCTAAAGTTTTAAACAATGATTTTGCTTCGGTAGACTTCTTTTAATAATTTTCAGTAAAGATTTAAACTAATGAAGTTTTAACCTTTCTTGTAAATTTTGTCCGCTTACAGAATATATTTTGTCTCCAAATTGAAGCTATGTGTTTATGCAAACCCATGATTAGTTCACTGAAGGCCTTACGTTTGGTTATAAAATCTGATTATCTTTGAAATTTTTTTTCTTCTAAACCATTTTGAAAAGGCTATCTTTTAAACAATGATTTTTTTCTTCAGTTTAATGGCTTGATTAAAATCATAGAATTTTCTGATGGGATTTCTTTTCAGGAATTCATAATGAACTTTCATTAACCTTTCTGAAAAAAATGCTTTTAATTATTTTTGTAATTTTTCAGAAATGTTAATTAAAGTACGATTATTATACAAGTATTAAGGATTGTAACATGTCCTACATCCTATAACAAATATTTTACCATTAAATACATATTTAATTTTTTTACCTGTGATTAAAAAATTTCCTGTAAAAAAGTTTGAGGTTCCTTTATATGATTCTAAAAATTCTGCAATTTTTTTCATTTATATCATTAAGACATGTGTAGAATGTATTATTAATGTCTTTACGAGTGTATCAGCTTCAGTTTTCTTCATTTTTGATGAGAAACTTTTTGAAATTTAAAAATATTTATGATTAACTGAATATGCATAAATATGGATTGAACTTTTTAATCACCACTACTTATTGTTTGTTCTTTGTTTTAAGAAATTAATATCAAAATCGGAAATGGAATTTTTAGAATTCTTATATTTGTAATCCTTAAATTATTCTAAAATATTACAAAGGATATGTTTTCTTATTCGAAATCGTTTCTTCGATTATTATTTTTTCAAATAATTAATATTTTTTATATGTTTAGCTATGAATAATCTTTCGAGTAGCATATTCTTACAAGTTAATACAATATTGGAACTGGTGGTTATAAATAAAAGGAATATCGATACTGTATAAGAAAAAAAAAAACGAATTATTTCAACAAAGATAATAACTTTATAAGTAATAAATCGGAACTATAATTTATTACTGAGTTATATTTAAACCACAGAATCAACTGTCAGATTTTGAAAAAAAGATTTAATAAATTTTTCAAATATGTATTTACATTTTAAAATATGTTGTTTACTATATGAACTATATTTACGTATTCTTCTAAGAATAATTCATTTCCTTTTACATGTGTTATATATTTTTAAAAATAAGGGATAAGAATTTAAACTTTTCTGAAAATTAATTAGGAATATTAAATTTAAAGTATTCAGATATACATTTCCTCATTAAAACTAAATAAATCATAAGAAATATCCAAATTTCTATCCTGAAAAATATACCAAATGAATATTCTAAGCAATAAATGTTGCAAATAAGAAAACTGGATTTTATGAATAATCGAATTCCTTAGGAATGTTACTCAAATTAGAATGATGTATCTTTAATTAGGCAATTTAGGATTTCCAGCTTAACACTTTCCATGAAGAGATATTCTATATAATAAGAAGGGATTTCCAATTAAGTTAAAGGACATAATATGCTAAAATTGGAGACCGGTCTTAGCTTATTGCTAATAGGGGCTTCCAAATTTCAGGGAATTGGACGCAATTATTACAGATTTAGATATATATACAGATTTTTTTAAATAATAGTCGAAGTCTTTGGAAAATTGGATATGTGAAATGTGTCATCATTAAATATGACTTCCTAGAAGCAATATTCTAGCTCTAGTACATGAGTTTCATCACTTCATATTTATGTTAATTTAAGCCATGGAAATGATATATATATATATATATATTTAAATAACATAAAACAAAATACATCTAAAGAATTCACAATAACACAAAATGATGGAGTTCAATATAAACTGTTTTTAACATTATATTAAGTATATAAGACGATTTAATCAAATTATTTATAATTTGAACAGTCAACTTAATGAATGATTAAAGAAGTCAAAATAATTAAGTGGGTATTTGAAAATATTTGAGTAATTCTATATAAATATTTAATTTGATAAATAAAATCAGATTTAAATATCATTAAATGTATGCAGAAAATTGATATTTATTTCTGAAATACATTAAAGTCAAAATAACATTCTAGATGAATGTTATTTTACTATAAACATACACATAAGTCATACATAATGAACATAAAAGTCATAAAAATGTTGAATAGAACTAAAAGTTAGCTATTCATTGTTTCTCTACCTAGATTTTTTACTTTTCTTCCATATACACTTTGCGCTCACTTCAGTGCAATCAACTAATGCAAAAAAAAATCTATAATTTTTAGAATTAAACGCTACTTGTTTGCCAATATATGTATAAATATTTCCCCAAACTATGCATTTTGATATATTTTAACAAGAAAAATGTGATAGCCTATGTCTACTGACGATGTTAATTTTCAAATTTATCAGTTTTTGTACATTTCAAATTATTTTAACCAATAAAAATCTCCCAATGTTGTTCCAACCCTCAAAAATATTTCAACTTATATTCAGTTACATAGTTTGAGAGAAACTGAATTAAAAAAATTCAAATCCTGCACACCATTTTACTTAGAAAAAGTGTGCAAATTTTATGTTTTTACAGCTATAATTTATGATAGATGCGAGAAAGTGTCGCATATCAGACAAAGAAAAAAACTAGATTCTCGAAGTATCGGATAAAGAACAAAAATTATTCGCTGTAAATTATAGAGTGCAAACTAAGTTTTGTGTGATACTTCCTCTTTTTATGATTCTTACTGTATATTCTTTCCACGCTTCTTCTCTTATTTGTATTCTCTCTGAATTATATTTTTTGCTACACGCATTTTTTCATATTCCTAGGTATTGATAGCTTCATCAATTTTTCCATTGACATAAACTGAACGTTTGAGAATATAAAGTTATAATTTTTTCAAAGTGTTTTCAAAGATGTGGATGGGGAAAAGAATAAAATTTGATGCAATAATATAGTGATGTTAACAATCATAGCGTTAGTCATTACAGTTACTGTTTCAAGGTTGGAGTACAACAGATTCAAATTCAATCAAGAATTTATTCTTTTATATTGAACCAAAAGTCTTAATTTTAGTGCAGTTTGAATGTTCTAAGAAGAGAATACAAGTTCATGAGACTTTCTTTCTTTTTACAGTTTTTGCAAAAATTGCTACATTGCTGTCTTAAACAACATTCATGAAACTTTTATATACATTATGGCAAAACTTTTCCCTGCTATTTCTGAAATCTCTTGAGATATTTATAAATGTAATATATTTAATTACTATTTCATTCTCCTAGAACGGGATTCTTTTTAATTCTTTTTTCAATCAAAGTAACATCTATAAAAAAAAAGAATGTTTCCTTGAAAACTCCTAAGTATAATAATTACACCAGTACAACTGGAATAGTTTTCAATCAGGGTTAATCAATCGTACTTTAATTAATAGAAGTCACTGTTTTACTTTTTAATTTTCCCTGCTTGTAGGAAAAAGTTTCTCTTGATTGAAAAATCTTTTGATCTGAATTAAAAATTTTAAATATATGTTACAGGAACATATGAATGATTAAATTGATTTATGGATAAAATAATCTTTAAAAATAATAATCATCATCGTAGATGCACGGCTAAAAATTATTCTTTTTCTCCTTTCAGACGTGACTCAGATCAGTTTAATATTTTCAATACTTTAATATCATTACTGACTCAGTTATTTCTTTCTCTGCAAAAGAAAATCATTAATTTATTTAAGGGGTTCAAATAATTTTTTGTTAAATCTATCAAATTAAAAAATGTGTATAATTAACTATTACTTTATCTTTACCTTTTAAAACGCCCTTTGAAATATTCTCTAGAGAAAGAAATCAAAAAGTTCTATTCAAAGAGTTTTGAGAAAATCCACTCAAAAAATTTTAAAATTATCAAATTAGAATTCTCTGTAATTTTAACCATTTTTAAATCTTTAAAAACTATCTTAAATATCAATTTTATTGCGTGCTTATAATTAGTTTTTGATATAATTGCAATGGGCATAATATTTAGACATGCTGGACGGTGGAATTAGAACTTTTATAAAGAAGTTTCATAATTAAATTGAAATTGTCAAGGGTGATAATTAATTAATGCATAAATTAATTATAGGAATCTTTAACACATAATAATACTGGCATGGTTATGCTGGAGATTTATTGCGTTTTAAAAATTTGCCAATTCCAAGAATTGAATTTTCCGATATGGCAAAGCGATATATTCTTTCTTTCAAGATATAAATAATAATTTAAGAAAATTTAAATTTAATTTTTTCTTGAATCCTTTTGTTCTAAGACTTCATGTGCATAATATAATAATTTTTGGCTATCATTGTACTAGATATGTAAAATAGATAAAGGCTGATAAAAAAAAGTTTGTCCCTTTGAAACAAAATTGGGTATTTGATGCTATTTAAAATGAGTGAAATCAAATTAATTCAATAGCATTTAAGTTGAATTGGAAAATGAAACCAAAAATAAACGGATAGCGGGCATAACACACACACACACACACACACACACACACACACACACACACACACA
>JAPMOQ010041213.1:873951-909963 GCA_026543055.1 Argiope trifasciata | reverse complement strand
TGACTTTTACTTAAATAAATATGAACATTTATGAAAACTGCTTTTATTCTTCCTCGACAATAAATTCCACTGCACAGCTTTGCTAATTTCGGATTAATTTATCCGGAAATCTAACAATTATTATAATACTCACTTAAAATATTCGCTATTGAAATATGATCTTTCTATTATTTGAAGATAAACACATAAACATTTAAATTTTGGAGGAAATGTACAACGAGTAAAATAGCAAAATTATAATTCTGTAATTAATTTTTAATTTTTAATTTGACATTGTAGCATGATTTTTTCCATTTATTATTATGAATATTTCTTGAATAAAATATTTATTTTACGAGTTTCAAAAGTAAATTTATTTCAAATGATTAACAAACTGATACTATTTACGATATTTATGTTTAAAATAATGTTCAAATTGAAAAAAATTAGTTATTTAAATAAATTCCTCATTAATATAGCATATAGATCTTTATTGAAGTTTAAATATACCAGAAATAGGAAATATTTACCTAACTATTGTTAAGAATGTAAAATTTTATCTTTCCCAATGTACTTATATTTTCACGAATATAAGAAGTTATTGGTCTTGGGGGGGGGGAAATGTTTCAAATTTAATTATGTTCAAATTCAAATATGATTATGTTTCAAAATTAATTATTAAACTAATTTATTATTCCTAAGAAAAGGCCATACAGGATAAAAATAATTATTTAAATCACTAGTTCACATTTAAAAAAGTCAAACTTGACCAAAAAATCTTGATTTGATTAATTTTATTTATTTAATTTATATGCTTAGTAGAATTTCAACAAATTTATCCAGATTTTGAGAACAGATGCTGTATATCTGAAATAACAGAAAAATTGAAGCCAACTGAATAAAATTTATGTCCTCTGTCGCAGACAATAGGCCTTCTCTGTCACTGAATGAAAATTAATCGCTCTTTCCTAATAGGTAAAAAGAAGTGATTGCAGAAGAACTGAAGATCTATTCCTTTAATTTATGTCGATCGAGCTCACAGAATTTAGGTGACAGTGCCTTGATTGCAATTTTCTTGAGCAGAAATAATCATGGGGTTCAAGAAAAAAGTAGAAGGATGGAATAAAATCCAGCCAAAGAGAGGAAATGATAGATTGCATGCAAGATTACCTTAAGAGAACTGCAAACTCCAGAATGGAATCATTTTAATTTATTATAAATTAATTTAGAATTTATGATACATTTTATCTTTAGACATTAATTAATATATTATATATTTTCTGTCTTGTGATTTTTTTCTTATGTCACCTAATTTTACAATTTCATTATTTTTGCCAAATATCTCAATATTATCTGCATATATGTTCAGAAGGTACTTCAAACTGTCTAAGCTTACTAATATTCAAGAGAAATTCGAGAACGTATATACGCATACATAGTTACAGAACATAGTGCATTATAAACTGAGAAAATGATTTTGTTAACTCCCAGAAAATGATTTAATGACTTCGGAAGCTCTAAATTTTATCCTTTAGGCAACTTAATTATTGTTTAAAATAAAATAAATCCAGGATGAGTTAAAAATTTTCAAAGCATTTTTTTGTATAAACGAATGATTTTATAAAAGAAACTCTCTGACATATCGTTCAGCATGAAGAAATTATTCTGGAAATTCTTCAAAAATTTTATCAAGCCAGTTTTAACATCTATCTGCCTTAGAAATATAAAGAGTTCCCATACGAAGATTCTTGTTTAAAACACTGTAAAAGTTTTAGGAAAGTCAACCTTGCTCTCATCTTAAAAAAACAGTAAGAGGAATTTCCCAAGCAGAAACATTCTATTAATGATGCTGTTTTGATTTTGAAACTAAGATAATTATTCTTACAGCTGTTGATGAAATATTACGATATTTTGACTAGTAGTATGAAGTTTTAAGGTTATTCAGAGTAAATAAAAATTCAAATGCCGCATGGGTTGTATATAGGAGAAATAATTGAATTAACAGCAGTGAAAATTTGGGAAGGAAAAAAAATTATGATTTGAGTAGTTCTTACATTTTCTCAATACTGCATGAATACAAACTGAAAAATTTTGGAGGAAAAAGTTTCTTATATATAATTTTACGCAACAGTAAGACTTCTAAAAAGAGGAGTTCAGTGCTTCTCTGACAAAGAAACGGAAAAGTTTCTTAAGGCAGTTTATTCTCTGAAAATATTCACTGAACGCGAAAAACTTCTTTGTGCGATGCACTCAGTATTCTACAGTCGTGCACGGGAAAGCAAATAAAAGCAATCCAAAGAGTATACTCCCTCACAATGAGGGGAAAAAATGCTTGTAAGATATACAATAGATTCCGAAATGGAACAGTGTAAGGGAGGAGAGGATCACAACCAAACCGATGACGAGGTTTTATGCCATTTTTTTTTCTTTGCTTGTGGAATTCATCTGCAGAATATTCTTGTCTACTTTTTTATATTATTTTATGCCACTATAAATGCAGCAGACGAAGTTCCTCAGCATTTATTTCCTCATGTATAAATTCATTTTGAAGAGTTTGCAGAAGAATGCAGTAATAGAAATTATGATTTTTTCCTAGAGAGTTGCTATTTTGGAGTAAATAGAAGCAAAATAAAATATTTAAAGAGGTATGTTAATAAAAATATTTGCATACTTATTTTATAAATATTGTGACATAGTGATATTAACTTATTAAAATATTTATATGCTTGTCTGAAATAGCAAAGAAAATGATCTAATATCTAATAAAAGAAGAAATGCTTCCTATCTCAAAATTTTTTAGCGTGGCAATTCTTTTATTGCACATGTATGATGTATTTTTTAAAATTAAATAAATTAATTAAGAATATTTAAAAATTCGACTTTGTTAGTTGATAAAAATATTGATTGAGGGTGTAGTTCAGCAAAGACGTTATTACTTAAAAAGACCAAAAAACAGGAATTTAATTGAATAAGTTAAAAAAAAAATTGAAACGCATGAAGATTAAAGAGTGTAATGGTAATCAAAGACATAATAATCCTTTTAACTGATATACTATAGCTATTACCCATATGGCAATTGTTAAGAATATTTTCCCTGTCAATTAAACTTGTCTATTTTTTGAGTTGATTTACACTTTTCTTCCTCTCTTAAGTGAATGAGTTATCGGCGAGCCTTACCCAAAGCATTTCTAATAATATTTTTCAGATATTTAATTAGAGAAGTTTTCAGTTCAGCTGTAAAAATTTTCAATGAAGTTGTCTAAAATATTCGTGATGATTTGTTTACCTTTGATTATTGCCATTCAAGAATATGTGACAAGAAAACGATTTTTTTGCCACTTACGTATGTCAGAGTTTTATGTACATAGATTTTATTCAAATATATTCTGATTTTAATAAGCAAATCAACTTTTAAAAATATGAAAAAAAAAACGATTATTTTTCTTGCTGAGATAGATAAAACTATTTACATTCAATTAAATCAAAAATTTAAAAAATTAATTTTGTATTGCAATATCTCTATTTTATTTTTTAAGGTAGAATATTTCATTTCGTTTCCTTTCGAAGTCATTTCTAATGAATTTAACAAATTTTTACTTGTAATAAATTTTCAATTCTTTTTCCAATTTTTCAATTTTTTTCTTACTATTTCTATTATTCTATAAATGTATGAACCTAGTTTTAATTACGCATTTTAAAAATCTCTATGGAAATCATTTTCTTATTTATTATTGTTATTTGTTTATATTAGTATTTTCTTATTCATTATTATTATTTACTCATTTTACCCGTTTCTTATTTCATTATTCTCATTTAATATTCATATGAGCTGAGAGAAAAAAATAAGAACATAAAAATAATTTTTTAAGAAGTCAAAATATGGTTGCAAAAATAGCTAAACGTCTTTCACCTTTTATTTCCCTACTTTCTTTCAAAAAATATTATATTTAATTTTAATTATGAAAGTGGAGATGGGAATAAAAATAAATTTCTTCACGATTAAAAAATAATTTTTATATATTTTCTCATTTTTAATAATTAATAGATTGTCAAATATTAATAATTAATAAATATAAGAAAATGTAAAATGAATATTCCAAGAAATACTTTCCACCAATTCTTTAATATCGAAATGGATGAATAATAGTATTTTATTAAATTCCATCCCTTTTCCTAGAAAGCCAAACTTTAGCTTAAAACATAGATATGACACATAAATTTTTATAAACAATACATTTAGATAAAGATGTTTCGTGAATTATCATTTGTTGATTTTTAGTGTTCAACATATTAAGTATATATTAGGCTACTATATGATTAAAGAGCCCCATATAAAGATAAGAGGCCTTTTTACTAAATTTATTTTTCTGTGAAATCCGATATAGAAAATTTTTATTTCTTTTATCCAACATTAGTAAGAGTTGTAAAAGCAACTTTAAGTAAGTAAGAGTTGTGAAGCAGTGATAAAGGATAAATTTGTTAAATTTTTATATCATTCTTTTAATAATTAACTTATTGGTATCGAATAATTCACAATTATAAATAATTAAGATAATCTAATCAATTATTTTTCTATACAAATTCCTCTATAAACCATCGATATAGAAATACTAATCAACTATGCCTCGTATAACTTATGCCTCAACTGGATTACATCAAGAAATGTTAAGCACATTATCGGAGGGTTCTGTTATAGGAAGTGCGGCAGTGAATAACCCTGATAGCAAACCTGATTTTTTTTAATAAAAAAAACCTTTTATAAATCTACATTTTGCCTTTATGTTAGGGAAATCAGCTGAAAATACTATTTCGTTGGCAAAATTTTGCCAATTTTTAAAAAAAGACATAAGGGTTATTTCAACAACATTAATTATACAATACATATAGTTGCTTCTTTTTAACAGAAAGTATGTGTGATGACATGGTTTTAAAGATCGAAAAGTCAAAAGATAATTTCTTTCTTATAGTTTCTCTCTAAGCTATTTTGTTCAATATAAACGAGTAAATAAGCTGCGAAATTTTATATATTTCCAAAAATGGAAACTTGAGTATTCAAGGTACTAAAGTAAGATCGGGGTTTCTTTATGACCTCAAAATTGCTATAAGAAAAAATTGCAAAGATATAAAGGATTTTAAGTTTAATAAAACAAGAAATGTTATTTTTGGCTTAAAATGTTCTTCTTCCTAATACTTTTAATGAGAAAAATTTCATATCTGGAGAAAGTTTCAAATGAATTTTCTGTGATCTAACAATCTAACAGTGTTATTCCATTAAAAATATTTCAATGTTCAAGAATTTAAAATTAAGACTCACTAAAGTTTTATAACCGGGATCAATTTATAATAAACTAAAAATTCTTTTTATAGTGATATAGAGTTTAAGTGATATTCTAAATTAACATAAAGATTTATTTTATTGAAAAATTATTAATTTAACTCTATAAATTCTTTTGAATGCTTTAAAAATATCTTGTAGCATTTTAATTACGCTGTAAAAATGCATTACTTTAATTATGCCTTAAATATAAGTAGTAAAACTTGTTAAATTTGCTGACTTTAAAACAGGAGTAATGACTTGAAGATAAATCTTAGCTCCAGATTAGATTAGTCTAGGAATCAGAATAGCTTAAACTAAATTATGTCTGATTAGGAAATTGCAATCGTCCTGGCATAAGGGTAGCATAATGTATCTCTCCCGAGATCTGGGTGTCCCGGGCTCGAATCTAGGTTCGGGCATGGTTGTATCTGTAAGGTGTATGAATGAGCCAACCTGTAATAAGGAGCTGTGCAAGTGAATGTGAAGCAATAAGTAACTAAGTAGTACCGTTAGCGCTACTGAAAATACAAGGGGCACACATTTCGGATTGAATAGCTGACCGATAGTTGCAGCGGGTTTGTAAATCGTCATAACTAACAGCAACTATGCAATTAAAATTATTAGAAATATAAATAGGGATCTTAAAAATTTCGAAATAAGGGTTCATGAAAGATCGCGTAAATGGGTTAAAAATAATCTGAAGTGACATTTATTAATTTAAACTTTTGAAATTTTCCTCTTTTGTCTTCTTGAGTATTTTACTTAATTTGTTTCATTAATCATGGAAGACTCTAAAGCTAGCAATAAAACTGTTTTTTGTTCTAAGTTCTAAAATAATATAAATGGCGTTCCAATGTATGTTTTGAAGGTCAATACTTCCATATAATCTTAAAGTAGTCTTAAATCTTATTTTCTAGGTAACTATTTTTCTCATACCGTTTTGTATCTCCAGTAATAATAATAACGTCCAGAAGTTAAGACTTTCTCCGACTTAATGCCTTTTGATATCTTCAATTATTTTGAAGGTCAGTAATCATGTAATATAACTTTTTAAAATTTTATTACATCATTTTATCATTGTCTTGAACCCCTTCCATATTAGGATGTAATGTAAGAAGAGCAAATTTTCTTTTATTTTGAAATTTATAACAAATTTTTTTAACTTATGATTGCATTCTAAAACACATAATTTGTTCTTGTTTTTGATGATATTTTAGTTTTTTAGGTAAAATCGGAATACAAAGTTTCTTTAAAAAGGATTATTTAAATAAAAAAAATAAATTTATTTTATAAAATCTAACAAATAACGGGAAAATATTCTTTATTAAATTTTCACTATCAAATACTATTCTACTATAAAAGGTTTTACTATTAAATAGACGAATAAAAACATTTTACCATCAAGTTTTCGAAATGAAAATTCATAAAACGTTCTTGTATTATGTTTGAATACGCAATAGTTTTAATATTTAAGATGATAAAAAATAAAATATTATGATGTTAAGTATATCTTTAGAAAACAATTTTACGATGTAATAAGTATAGAAGAATAAAATACAGATTAGTAATATTCACAGTTTGCAATACGAACAGTATATTTTTTGTGCACTGTAGGTTAGTAATTTTTTTATATTATAATTTTTATAGACAGAATTTTATTTATTTTATAATTATAAGAAAATTGATTTTATCTTTTAAATTTATAAATTTGCTCTTGTAAAAAAATACAAAATATATTTCGAATGTTTCTAACATTGCAACGAATAAAATTAAAAAAGCAGTTCTAATAATAATTAACTGAATATTATTTATGTATAAGTGTTTAAATAGAAAAAAGGATAATCTAGTAATGAAATGACTGAAAGAATGCAATCTGAGCGCTACCGAATTTTACTTCCAAAATAGGAAATAAATATATTGAATAGCCAATCAATACTTTGAAACAATAATTTATCAAAATTAGCTCTGATGCATATGATCAAAATCTTATGTTTCTTTTTTTTGGAAAGATTTTGCTTTTAAAACCAGATATCTGAATATGCAAATAAAATTTCAAAATTTTGGAATATCAGTCTCAGAAACATTAAAATATACTTTCAAAACGTATATTGTAGGGAATGAAGGCTGGAGTGATTACCCTACGAATTTATTTTATTTTTAAATTAAATCTGAATACTTTTCTGATATTAATTAGGTATAGATTACTGCATATTAAAGAAGTTTCTTATATTTTATATTAGCTGATACCTGGAGCGTTACTTCCACAGAAGAAATGATCTTGTAAATATCATTTTGAATTTCAAATGATTTCAAATAGTTATCTTGTTATATTAAGAATGATAGGAAGAATGATATTTATTTTCTTGTCGGCAATGAATACATTTATTGAAAGGATATATAAAGAAGAAGCATAAATAGTATTTATTTTACTTTTATTATTCAATCATACAAACAAATATTCATTTTTATATACAGGGTGGCCCAGAAGTCACTTTACATTTTGAAAATTAAATAACTTTTTTCTATTAATATATTTCTTTTTCTCTTTTCAGAATTAAAAAATATAATCCCTGGAAATTTTTGGCATGGATAAGTTTACAACAGAACAACGAGTGAAGATAATTGAATTTTATTTTGAAAATGGACGGTCAATTGTTGCAACAGAGTCAACACAGTCATTTAAGAAAAAGTTATTTAATTTTCAAAATGTTCAAAATTTTCAAAACTTACAGAGCCATGCTGTTGAAAACGCGTCACTAAGTTCCTTATTGCAGGACTACTAGGGGGATGTCGAACATTAAATTGGTGCATATACGATCTTTGCGTTGCGTGACTTCTGGGCCACCCTGTATAAGATTTGTGTATTCTTTTATAATCGTAATGCTTGGTGTTCTTTTGGAATGGTAATAAAAGAAATTATTCATTGCATCTCGTGATTCGTTTAATACCCGTTCAGAATTTTTAAGTTTAATGTTGAAAAATATGATTCAACTAATTTTTTTAATTGATTAAACATAGAAAATATATTTCTACCATAAAATCTTAAGTAATCTTATAATTTGAAAGATAATTATTTGAAAACTAAGATGGAGCAAAATAATTTGTATTATTATTGCACTTTTAGAAGTTACTGCAAAAAACGCTAAATTTTATTAAATGCTTAGTTAAAATTTAAAACCTATTGGATTGGTCCCCTAAAACAAATAGTTAATAGCTGGAAAATAGTTAAGCAATGCAAGTCGGTTTTATTATATTGTATTTTAATGTCAAAATATTCCATGTATTATTAATTTTTTAAAAATTTATTTGAACGTGTTAATTATTTCAAAAGTCAATTTGCTCTTTTTCATACTAATATATACATCCCGCAATGCATTTCACAGCATGCATTACATTCTAGTGTTTGCTGTTAGTATATGTGTGGGGATGGGATTAAATGCCTGGTAGATATAGTAAAGTTTGTATTATAATTACATTTTAATAAGTAAAAGAAAAATAGCTGTTTACATTTCAATTGGCGCAAGAATAAGCATCTTTGTAGAATATTGAAAATTTTTTTTAATTGAAGTTGGGTTTCTCTTTGAAAAACGAAAAATTGTATCGTCATTTTAAAATGGATGTTACTAAAAATATAAGATAATAAAGTTTTCCATTAATAAAAAAATCTGTAAAGACTGAACGTGATATTATTACTTTTTTCACTTGCCAAAATCTAAGAATTGCCTCATCCACTCAAAATTTTTAATATTAAAAAGGGTATGTTTTTTCATACAATTCATAATCCATTAAATAAAAAGCACATCTGCTGTTGTGCGTCCAATGATGTTTATATGAATCTTTATTTTGTATGCATTAAAAAATAAAAGAACATTATCTTATCACTTTTCTGTTTTTTTTATGCAGTTAATTGACTTGAAAAGTAAAAGACAGTTTAAGGTAAGAGCTAAGAAAATACCCACACCATATTTTTTCAGAAAGAATATTATTTTATTCATTAATACATTCTAAGAAAATCTTTACTTAACAAATTAATCAATGTTTCATGACTTGAAATTTCAGTAAAAAGCTTTTTTTCTTTAACAATTATCATAGAGAAGTAAAAAAAAAATCAGTACTTATACTGCTGAATAATTTAAAGCTTATTTCACCCCAATCTTCGATCAGCCATTGATTAAGTCAAGAAATCTGGCTAAAAAAAGAGTTCTTACATACCGCAACGTAATTGATTTTCCTTGTTCATTTGTTGTTGCGAGAGAAAACGCGAAAAAGCTTTTCTATTCTTACAACATGTATACGTTGGTAAGTTTAAGTAATATTTTTTATTCTTTCTTCAGAAATTTGAATTGCTTCGGATGATGCATGCCGAGTATTCCAATATTTTGAGTCCATGATTTTGATGCATCAAATTTAATATCTAAAAAGCAAGTGCTTTTTAAGCATGATTTATTATTCCTACTATGAAATATGAAGAGATGATTTTTCAGAGCATTATTCTCTTTTCAAGTAAAATAGTTATAATGTCTTCAGAAAGATGAAGATATAAGTGGTATATTGCTATGTTATTTCAAAATCCCACAAAAATTTAATTCACATTAAAAGTTTGGTAGAAATAAGTCCTAATTCAATGTTTATAAATTATTTTCTAAGGAGTTCCATACAGTATTTCTATAAAAAAATCCAATAAATACAAGAAAATGGGATTCTGCATCTATATTAAACTTTTCCTATAAACTTTAGCTGTAGTGAGTATTTGTATTATTTTTAATTAAATTGTTATAATCCTTTTTAAGAAGAAATTCTGGATTTTGAAGAAAACAGCAAATGCATGAGTGCCTATATTTTTATTTTCAGTATCTTTCATGTATGCATTTTGCTCTTAGTAGTACAGTACTAAAAAACCGAATATGGATTGCCAATTGAAATTTCTCATAAAATGTTAGTAAAAACACAATTAATAAATTTTATTTGTCTATGATATTACAGTTTTGAGATATTGTGATAACATTCATGCAGCAGCATAGACTATCACTTTAATTAATTAATTAATAATTTAATATGGATTTATACTTTAAAATTTGAAACTATGTGGAATTTTTTATCTGTAAATGTATTAAAATTTTGTTGATAGAAATCGAAAAACAAATGCATTTCCTTTGGATGAAGTTATTTCAACATTCAATAAAATTAAGATAATCAATATAATACACTTTAATTTTTCTAGAGTTTAATTTTCTTGGATTAAATTTTTTTCCTGTTATATATTTATAACAGGAAATGATTGTAAAGTTTAAACGATCATTTGCCTCATATTTTGATAATGTCACAGAGATTTTATTCAATATTTATAACCTGTTTTACAAGCACCTCCAAAATACAGGATTATTATAGATTTCTATTAAATATAAGGAAATGATGCTCTGCACATTTTGTTCTTGACACTAGCTGAAGTGAGTTCTATTATTTTTGATTAAAGTGTTATCAATCTTTTAGAGAAGAAATTCTGAGCCTGAATAAACGCCATGTGTGCTTAATTTTTTAATTTTCAGGATGCGGCAATTTATGCTTAGTAGTACTATAAAGAAAACCGACTACGTAAGTTTGACCGAAATAGACCGAAATTTCACATACAATTTTAGTAAAGATACCTCATATTAATTTTAATTTATCTATGAATTATTGCTTTTAGATTCATTTTGCAATATAGACCAATAAGAAACCATAACTTTTAAAGATTAATTACTAATTTGAAATGCATTTATGTTTTAGATGTTAAAATTGTGAATAATTTTTTATTCCAAATATTTATTAAAATTTCGCTGATAGAAACAGGTAAGCAGGTACGTTTTAAATGGATGGAATTAGTTCAACATTCTACAGAATTAAAGTTGGTGAATAGGATAAATATACATTTTTCTAACGTTTAATTTTATATTCTATGCATTTTCAATTTTTTTCTATTTTCTATATATATATCTAATGTAATCAGTTGTAATATTTAGTTAATGCCATAGATTTTCAAAAATTTAAAAATTCCTAAACATTAGTAATTGAATACATGAATCTTCAACTTTCAATGCTTCAGAAACTCTGGGAAGGCGATACCAAGATTAGAAGAACATCATAATCCTAAAAGCTACTCATGAGTGGTTTGGTGATTTCAAACGCCGCTCTGATCAACTTCGTTTAATTAAATTTTCTTAATTAGAATTTTAGATGGAAAGTTGGCTAATTACGTGCTGAATTCCTTTCCTCATGCCAGATTTCACTAATATACTTCGAAAGCTATTTTTCTTATGTGTTTAATTAGTTCATTTATGAACCCATATACTATTAGTTTTAACAGCAAAACGTTATTCAACAGTTCAAAATTTTTTAGTTATTTTTAAGGAACTATTTATGCAGTAAATGCACTATATTTACGTTTTAGACATTAGAATATCAGAAATTGCAAGTACGTATACTAAAGTTTATTATTGAATACTAAGTTAAGAATGTTAAATGAAGGCTTAGTTTAAAGAGTGAGTTTAAATGTAGATTGAGACGTATGAGATTTTATAATATTAATTGTTTTTAAAGATTCGAACATTATTAAACAGATTCAATTTATCAAAAATTATTCGAGATTCCTTTTAAGAATTTAACATTAGAATTTGATAAGTCATTGACTTAGTTTTAATCAAGATACTAAATCTTAAAAAAAAAGATTAAAAAAAGATAATTTTCTCAAAACTTCATCAAAAATTTATAGTAAATAGCCTTAAAAGAAACAAGAGACACTCCAATAATCAAAGTTTATAATCCTACTGAAAGATTTGACAATCCTGCAATATGTGCTTATTTAGAAGTAACTTTAATTGAGCGGCAAAAGAAGTTCTTCAAAGTGAGTCCGAAATTACATGGAACACTCAAATCTTTAATTTCTTTAATCTTTATAGAAAAGAAATAACAGAAAGCTAGCTAAACAGAACTAAACAGAAGAGAGCAGAGTAACGAAATATTTTTCTAAATCAGTTAAATTTTAATTAACTTGGCTAGCATTCTCTTTTTTCAGACACTCAGAGAGAGAATTCAGAAATTATCAAAGGCGTGATAGGATTGACAGAATGATCAAATATTTATTCTCCGCTAACTACAAGGCTCTTATCATTCTTCGATTGGAACTATCTTTTCCGAGGCCAGTCTAATCCATTGCAAAGATCCTATCTGTCCCAATCTTCCAGCCAATACCAATAATGTAACCTTATTAGGAATCGACCAGGTGACAATTCCCTACCGGGATTCACCAAAAGAGGTGTTTGGATCTTAGGGCACGAGGATGCCTCATTTCGCTCTAATCGCAACATCCCCAAGACAATTGCTGCCGACTGGGATATGATTGCATTCTCTCGGAGGCATCTCATGATAATTGAAAAGTCAGGATTTGATTATGATGTGTATGAAAGGAAAAAATATCCAATATTATTTTTGAATATATTTTCATGCGTCTTTTAATTTTAGTCTTGTTAGCTGATAGGGTTTACTCACGTAAAGGAAAACTATTTGTTTTTAGATAAATTATAAAATGGGTCTGTTTCTTTAAGTTTTCATGGCAAAATAAAATTATTAACTTCAGTATTAGTTTTGAGGCTTTTTTGAAATTCTGTTGAGTCTATTTGAAATTCTGTTAAATATAGTTTATTGAAATAAACATTTTAAATTTTCTTCTTGTTATTCAAACATGTATACTATTTACAGTTAATTGTAAAATTCATTAATGGAAATACAGTCTTTGTTGTAGAGATTTTTCGAATCGAAATTACAAATTAATTTCAAAGCCTTATTCTAGCTGCATTTTCAGGTTTGATTAAGACAAAGAGAGTTTTATTTGTACTATTTTAATATGAAAACATCCCTTTAAGTGTATATTTAGATATTATTACAACTACTACTACTATTACTATTACTAATATGAATACTTGATTTATTTTAAGATAATTTTGGCCAGAAAGGAAAATTATAACATTTTTTTGTTAATGAAGCGATAGATACAACGTATGTTTAATTCTGAAATAAGAAATGAGTTCAGTTTGCGTTTAATAATTTTTATTCTAAAGCGGGAATGCTATACGCATGGTATAATTAAAACAAATGAGTTAAAAATAACACAAAATTATTGTATTTTTAGCATATTCTAGTTGCTGGAAGCAAAGTACGTAAAAGCCGCTATAAGCACTATAATATTTTAAGGAATTTTAAAACATACCTCTTTGCGATACTGATTGTAGATAACTTTCATACCTTTACTTTGGTCGTATTTGAGATGAGTATGCTGTCCCTTTCCTAATTCTCTCGTATGAGGAGAAGTTATTGTAATTATTAAAAAAATAAGATTTTGAGATTTAATAGCTGTTTCAGATATTTTTTGAACAAATATCGGAGCAATGTAACCACATATTAGTTTTCGCGCCACTAGATGACTGCACTATTGAAACGACTGTAATATGCAATGACATAGTATTTTTGGTAATATTAAAATAATGATCAAAGAATTGTAAGTTAGATGTAATATTTATTGAAATAATAATTGTTAATTTTTACAGCATATATTATAAGTTTATTAAGCATTTTTTTAGTTTCTAAGTATTTTCTGTTAATTCGCAGTAATAATAATTCTGTCTTTTAAGTGAAATAATAACTGGATTTGTTGTAAAAACATGGTGGCGCGAGATTGATTCTGGCGTTGCTGTGGTAACCTGTAAGATACAGGAAACAGCAATTTTCAAAGAACAAAACAACAGGGAATTAGAAACTTGAAATATGAATCTTAATAGTAACTAATTATTAATAACAGTAACTCCCTTAACAACTAAATATGTTCCGATATTTTTAGAACTCCATTTTCAGAACTAAGGGTTTTTTATCTATGTGTGTTTGTTATGAACTTGCACGAAACAATAGATCACATCTCAGTTAAAAAAATATTAGAGAATAATGCCTCTTTATCTATGTGTATGAAGATATGTCAATTCAAATAGACTACAAATTACATAGGGACATTTTATCAGTTGTTCTGTCAACTCCATTTTCAGAACTAAGGGGTTTTTATCTATGTGTGTTTATTATGAACTTGTACGAAACAATAGATCACATCTCAGTTAAAAAAATATTAGAGAATAATGCCTCTTTATCTATGTGTATGAAGGAATGTCAATTCAAATAGACTACAAACTACATAGGGACATTTTATATGTTGTTCGAGCTCTGACATTCGAAATCTAAATCAAATCTATAGGCATAGCCATCAGAGCAAAAAGAATTTTTTATTAGGCTCTAGAGTTCCATAAATAAATGCCATGTTATATATGATAATGTTATAGAAGAATAATTCAGATTTTTCTAGAAAAAAATAATGTATGGATGCAAAGAATATGTGCTATGATTATACATAAAGTATCAGAGATGAACTGTGAATATATTCTGGAAAAGCGAGAAATATTGTTTTAGATAAATAATCATGTTAACCTAGATGTTCAATTTGCTACTTTTTTATAAAAATATGAAGAAATACGAACTTTTAAAGAAAAATAAAGATAATTAATTCATATTCTCATAAGGTTTCTTGAAGAAATAATTTCTTTTAAATGAAGAGAGTGCTCCACTGAAGTCACGAATTTATTTGTTTGTTGATTACGATGCTTCTCTTTGAACTGAAAAATTTCAGATAATCGTGCTTTTTTAAATATCTGCTTATATATTAAAACTGTCTGACAAGTTTTATTCTGTAGAGTGGCGTTTCGTATACACTGATGGAAAAAAATCCCAACATTAGGAAGGAACTGCGCTAAATAAACGAAATTTGGTAGGCGTGTTTATATATCTGAAAGAGGACGTCGATTCAAATTTTGAGCTACGCGCATAAGTGTGGCGCTAGTAGCGACACTATGAACTTGCAAATGTGGTTTGCTTTAAATAAGTGCTGTAAGGTTCGTGATCGTTATTTACAGTTGATATTTGATGTAGTGGGTTAATGTTAGTCAAGGATGCCTTTGAGAAGACGAAGAAGCCATTATCAACAGCTCACTGAGTTTGAACGAGGTCGTGTTGTAGGGCTACGAGAAGGTGGGTTTTCTTTCCGTGATATTGCTGAAAGATTTGGCAGGAATATATCCACTGTGCATGAGTGTTGGCGGCAGTGGTCAAGGGAAGGTACTGCCTCAAGAAGACCAGGTTCCGGGTGGCCATGTGGTACTTCTGAGAAGGAAGACCGTCGTATTCGGCGTATCGCTGTGGCTAATCGTACTGCGTCTGCAGCTGAAATTCGAGCTGCAGTTGGCACCACAGTGACACAACGAACTGTTACAAATCGGTTACTTCAAGGACAGCTCCGAGCCAGACACCCTGTACAGCGCATTCCACTGACTCCAAACCACTGCCGTTTGCGACGTGAGTTGTGTCAAGCTAGAGCTCATTGGAGGACGGAGTGGAGATCTGTTGTGTTTTCTGATGAAAGCCGGTTCTGCCTTGGTCGCAGAGGTAGCCGTTTGTTGGTTAGAAGGAGGACAGGTGAAAGCCTGCTAGTGATCTGTCTGCGGCCTAGACACACAGGGCCTACTCCTGGAGTTATGGCTTTGGGAGCAATTTCGTATGACAGCAGGAGCACTCCCGTGGTTATTCCACGCATCCTGACTGCAAATTGGTACGTCAATCTAGTGATACAACCTGTTGTGCTGCCATTCATGAACAGCATTCAAGGGGGTGTTTTCCAACAGGATAATGCTCGCCTTCATACCACTGTTGTAACACAACATGCTCTACAGAGTGTCGACATGTTGCCTTGGCCTGCTAGATCACCAGATCTTTCTCCAATCGAGCACGTATGAGACATCATTGGACAACAACTCCAGCGTCATCCACAACCAGCATTAACCGTCTCTGCATTAACCGCCCAAGGGCAACAGGCATGGAACTCCATCCCACAAACTGATATCCGACACCTGTACGACACAATGCATGCACGTTTGCATGCTTGCATTCAAAATTCTGGCGGTTACACCGGTTACTAATGTACCAACATTTCACATTTGAAATGGCTCTTCTCGCCAATGGCTCTACCTGTGATCTTGAAACTTTAATCAATTAAATATGTTACCTAGACAAATGTATTCCTCAAATTTCATTACTGTACAATAATTTTTTCTTGGTGTTGGGATTTTTTTCTCTCAGTGTATATACACTGGGTGCAGATTTGATAAAAAAATCTATGTTTACAAGAAGCTTTCTAAAATTTAGTTTTGTAAAATTTCATATTAAATATTAGATATCATTCATTCTGTTTAATTGAAAAGAGATGTTTCCTTATAAAGTTAATATTTTCAAAAAATAACGTCACTAAACACTAATTTGATAATTTATTGCTGGAGGAATGCAAACAAAGCTTAGTTTTGCAACAAATTACGTAAGCTTGCGTAGACCCATTTTAAAATTAGTTAAGAGCTAATTTGTCATGGGTTTTGTAATCTTAAACTTTGGTCAGATTCGGATAAAAGTGTGAAAACACTTTAACCTTCAAATTTCAAAATAATATTAAAAGAAGGAGTATGATTCCCTACATATTTAACATGCTCAAGCCCATATGCGCAACAAGTCTTTATTATAAAACTGCATCTAGTAGATTCCAAATCGTAGGTGACCCAGGGTAAAAGAATTCCTCATTTTCCATTCCTCCATTTGGCCAATAAAGAAATGGAAAAGGGTATAAATAATCAATAAAATTGAATATGAAAAAATGCCAATAAAAATGAAAATGATAAATAATCAGACTATAAAAGGAAATTAGGCGATAAATAGTCAACCAATAAAAATAGATAAAGCGCATTAGTATCAACAGTCTATATATTACCACTAAACAGCAACAAACATCATTCGTTTCACCTCAGACTCACTGGAGAAGTATTGTAGTGGAATCTTTATAAGCCAGATAGCAACCACAAGACTGGGCAATCACATTTGTCTTGTGGTCATGTTATCTGGCTACCAACCGTAAGTTCGCGAGTCCGATCCTCGCTATCGCCGGTCACTAACACTTTGTTCCAATAAAATGGCTATATAGACATCTGTAGAAATACATTTAACTACATTCTTTTATACGTTGCTATAGGAAGGAGAATGCTCCCTCCCTTTACCAATGAATCTTAGAACCGTGTGTCAAAGGCACTAAAGGGTCTGAGGAAGTTACCAGTGCTTCTCAAAATACGCCGGATTACTTTATTCAAAACCATCTTTTCTTGCCCTTTATAAAGTTATTCAAGAAACTTGATTGTTTTTTACTTGAATCAAATAGTATTTTAATTTACCAAACAAATTTCCCGATGAAAACTTGAATATCAGACTGCAGTTTTTGACAAAACTGAAGTATATTTATACATCAGGAACACTCGTAGCAAAGTAGGACAATAGTTGCTGTGATGTCTTTCAAATGTGTAAAACTTTGAAGTTTCTCTGTTGGGGAGTTATATGTATTAATAGAAATCAAGTATGAAGAGTTAAGGTTGGTGTGTTTTTGAGTGAAAAAATTGCCATATATTCAACAAAACAGACGTAGCGAATATTGTAATTTTTGTTGGCAGTATAATGAAATGTTATGTATAAATGAAAATTCTTGTATAGTAATATGATAATAGCCATGGAATAATAAGAATGGCATATTAACCTTTTTTGATAGCAATTAAATCTAATGTCATAAACATATCATTTGACAGATACAAGAAAATTGCAATGATTAGTCACATCAGTTTTTTAAAAGCACAAGAGAATTTTCGTAATGTATTAGTTAAAATATTAATAAAATCGCAAAGAATATTATTTGTCGTCGTATAAATAAGCTGTAACTATAAATTTGATAACAAACAAATATTCCGTAGAACAATTATCTATTGCTGAGATTCTAGACTACAATACCTTTTACGTTTCTTTCATATATTCAATGTGACAAATGGAATGGGGAATATAAATATAATGTAAGATTAATTTAAATTAAGCATTCCAGAAGAAAATTTTTAGGAGCAGAAGGAATCTTTCTACAATACTTCGCATTGTAGTCACTCTTCTGCAACAAAACCGTAGTTTAATGTTTAACTATTTTTTTTCAAATACTAAAAATTCTAATCTAAAAGATTTTTATGGCATAAATTCATGCTTTTATTTGAGCCTGCATCAATAAAGTTTTATACGTCCCCTTGATTCCCAGGATGAGTGTTGAGCTATTTGCATTTTAACGGTTCTTTGCATTGTAGTGTCAAATAATGAGCAAATTTGTGTGAATAAGCAAGCCACTTTATGACTCCTTGTATGTCTTTATTTTGTCTCAGAGAATAGCGATGTTTAGTTCGCTGCTTGTGTCTTCCATTCGCCTTTGCAGCGCTCTTCTGTCATTCAGCATGATTTGTATGCGAGAAGGATCATCAAAGCCCCCCTCCCCTTAAAAAAAGGACGAAGTTTATTTAGAGCGTGAAGAGGAAACGGCACAGGTCTTTTCTGTCGAGTGGTTCCACTCCCTTAAGGAAGAGATTTTTGTGCTGGATCTGTATTTTTAACAAAGATTTTCTTGAGTTATTCAACAAAGATTTTCATGGTTCATAGATTTGAAAAAGAGATTTTATTAAAGATATTCTTGACGCTCTTTAAAGCGTTACACATAAACTTGTTAATGAGGTGCTACACAAAATGTTAACAAGATATATTTTATGTAACATTTTATTGACAAGAATGTTAAATGAGAAAGTTCTCTTCATACTCTCAAGAAAATAGTGGCGAGAACTATTTTACACCTTTTTTAAATGGTTAAAAATGAAATATTTTGAAAGCAATAACACAAGTCTTGTTAGCACTTACTGTAAATTTAATTCAAATTATATAGAAGTATTATATCTTTTATTGCGAAATGATGATAATTCATTGATAAATAATTCTTATTTTAGAACTTTAGGACAGTGCACGTATCACAGTAAATATCTTAGCAGCAAGTATCTTAGTAAATAAAGGATATCTCTCAGATATCCTTTATTTACTAAGATACTTGCTGCTAATATATAGACCGATATTAATAGGATGTATAGGAAGTAATTTCGGTTTTCATGTAAATTCAGTTTCGATTACTTCAAATCCAAAAAAAATTGAAAGACCCTTTTAAATAGCACAAATAACAGTTTTATTAACAGCGTATTCCTGCATTTCCGGCTTTGATGACACCAAAGATTTGTTTGGCATCGAATCATATGAAGTTTGAATTTCTGTTCAGCAAAAATCTCCTCACTTTATTTAAAGCTATCAGAAACTCAATTGAAGGGTTTGCTGCAAAAACTAGGTAACTACAATTATTCAAATTTGCAGAAAGCCTTAAAAACCGCTGCCCTTAAATTCTTAATCCTTAAAATCTTAATTCCAATGAGACAGACAGCTCTTTCACTTGAGTAACGCGAGAACTAAGATTGGGACTACATCTTTTTGGAAGCAAATGTAAAAGGATTTTATTCACCACATGTAACTCTAACATAATGCATGTAACTCTAAATTTCTTCAAGATGGAGCTACATTCTTTTTGAAGCAAATTTTTCAATTGCGGGTTCAAACTGCTTTCCTTTCCTCGTAAATGCAGCAAATACAACTCCAGTTCATTAGTTAGATAAATGATGAAATCTGGGCTTGAGCTGGTCTGTCGAAATTAAAAAGCAATTGATAAATGTTTATTATTGTGATAAACTGCATTTTGAATTCCATATTATATGCTGCAAACCAACTTAAAGGATTTTTCTTAATCATTATACCAAACTAGGAATGAGAAATTGAATTGAAATGGTAATTAGTTACTACATCAGGAAACCTCATGATCGAAAAAAAAACGGCTGGTATAATGTGAATTAAAAAGTATTTTTTGTGTGTATTTCATTGAAAATATATCGGAATATACATATTTTAATTAAAGTAGGACACATTTTCAATGAGGCAGCTTTAATGACGTGCCCTGATTTTTAAAATAATAAATAATATATGTGCTTGAATTTTTAATTACTTTAGAAAAACATTAATTTTTTAATTGCTTTAAACAAAAACAAAGATTTTATTTAATTAAATTTTGAAAACATACTACTTTTTTATTAAACAATTCTATGTTCTTAAAAAGGAATTGACAAGTGTTTATTATTATGATTCACTGTACTTTAATTCCTTTTTTGTTTAAATGAAATTACCTGAATCAGCTAGCACGAAATTCAATGTTGAAATAGGAATGATAGGTATGTAAAGGCAAACTAAAATACGTTTGCTCTGAAAACAATATAACTTGAGACAAATGTTGTCTGCTTTGAAAACAATATAGCTTAAGACAAATGTTGTCGAAAAAAGGGGAGGAGTAAATCTCAGCTAATTGAACTATCTAAATACCACATTAGGAATGGAAGTATATAATATATACACTGATGGAAAAAAAATCCCAAAACCAAGAAAAAACTATTGTACAGTAATGAAATTTTAGGAATACATTTGTCTAGGTAACATATTTAATTGATTAAACTTTTAAGATCACAGGTAGAGCCATTGGCGAGAAGAGCCATTTCAAATGCGAAATGTTGGTACATTAGTAACCGGTGTAACCGCCAGAATTTTGAATGCAAGCATGCAAACGTGCATGCATTGTGTCGTACAGGTATCGGATATCAGTTTGTGGGATGGATTTCAATGCCTTTTGCACTTGGGTGGTCAATGCAGGGACGGTTAATGCTGGTTGTGGATGTCGCTGGAGTTGTCGTCCAATGATGTCCCATACGTGCTCGATTGGAGAAAGATCTGGTGATCTAGTAGGCCAAGGCAACATGTCGACATTCTGTAGAGCGTGTTAGGTTACAACAGCGGTATGAGGGCGAGCGTTATCCTGTTAAAAAACACCCCCTTGAATGATGTTCATGAATGGCAGCACAACAGGTTGTATCACTAGACTGACGTATAAATTTGCAGTCAGGGTGCGGGGGATAAGCACGAGAGTGCTCCTGCTGTCATACGAAATTGCTCCCCAAACCATAACTCCAGGAGTAGGCCCTGTGTGTCTAGGCCACAGACAGGTCACTAGCAGGCGTTCACCTGCTCTCCTTCTAACCAACAAACGGCTATCACTGCGACCAAGGCAGAACCAGCTTTCATCAGAAAACCCAACAGATCTCCACTCCGTCCTCCAATGAGCTCTAGCTTGACACCACTCACGTCGCAAACGGCAGTGGTTTGGAGTCAGTGGAATGCACTGTACAGGGCGTCTGACTCGGAGCTGTCCTTGAGGTAACCGATTTGTAACAGTTCGTTGTGTCACTGTGGTGCCAACTGCAACTCGAATTTCAGCTGTAGACGCAGTACGATTAGCCACAGCCATACGCCGAATACGACGGTCTTTCCTTTCAGTAGTACCACGTGGCTACCCGGAACCTGGTCTTCTTGAGGCAGTACCTTTCCTTGACCCCTGCCGCAAATACTCATTCACAGTGGATACATTCCTGCCAAGTCTTTCAGCAATATCGCGGAAAGAAAACCCAACTTCTCGTAGCCCTACAACACGGCCTCGTACAAACTTAGTGAGCTGTTGATAAGGGCTTCTTCGTCTTCTCAGAGGCATCCTTGACTAACATTAACCCACTACGTCAAATCTCAACTGTAAATAACGATCACGAACCTTACAGCGCTTATTTAATGCAAACTTCATTTGCATGTTCATAGTGTCGCTACTAGCACAACATTTACGCATGTAGCTCGAAATTTGAATAGACATAATCTTTCAGATACATAAACACACCTACCAAATTTCATTTACCTAGGACAGCTCCTTCCTAGTGTTGGGATTTTTTTCCATCAGTGTATTTATAAGCATTCTGTGACAGTGACAGAACAATTTTTCTTTGTATATCTAATACGCGAAGAGGCGTTTTACAGTTAAAATTATCTGCGGCATTATCCTTTTGGACTGCTATTCAGTAGTATATATAACATGTTTCTGAATGTAAAGACAATAATGCAGGGCAGGTTTAATTGCTATTTTCTGTCCAAATGAGAATGCGATTCCTGGTAAAAGGAGCTATTCAATTCTTCTGTTGAGAGTCATTTATCCCAACAATGAGCTCATAGATGTAATAAGTAAAATTTATGCATTTTAAAATTATGTCTATATTCTGTAATATTCAGTTTGAGATTTTGGTACATGTAATCATAGAGGAATTCATCAGTTAAAGAAATAAATTGGGGGGGGGATTGTGTCCCATCATTTAATATAGACTAATGTTAAAATTGGGATTTAACTATGATTGATTACTTTGATCCATTTTTATATTATAATATTTTAGAAAATCTTGATTTAAAAATATTATTTAATTTGTAATTACACTTATTTATTAAGATTGAATTATTAAACTTTAATTAGAAGAAACAAAAGAACTGAAACAAAATTTGAATTGATCTTTCGCAAAAGCAATCATCCAGGCTCTTCAATTTTAGGATGAGAGGTTTGTCGGGAATCGAAAGTACGCGACTGTGACGTAAGTTGAAACTGTTATTGTCCAATAATCTCTCGACAGTGTTTATGAAAACTTTCTGTTGGGGCATGCACCTCAACTGCCCCTCTTGTCTTCAAATCCTGATCTAAAAATATGCAATGTTATTGCTTCTTATGACACTTGCCTATTGGACAAGCCCGCTGTCACGAAGACAGCGATTCAAGCCAAAAAGGTGCGTCACTTACTTTCTTTAGCGCCACCTAGGGGCGATTTTGCAACTCACATATCATTCATTAGCTTGTACAACTTCTTTTTATAGGAGTGCACATGCACATATCTCACAGATAGAACAGAGGAAGAACAATCATGCTCGACTACAAATGAGGATCTAAAAATTAAATTCAAGAACGGCCACCAAGAATTTTGGCTGTAGAAGTCTATTTCACAACTGCATTCAGGATTAAGGGCGATTGTTCAACGACTTTTGATAGTATTCGCTTCTTCATATTTAGCAGAACGTGGATTTAGTGCTGAGGCAATATTGGAAACGAAAAAGAGAAATCGGCTCCATATTACTGATCACGGCGACTGACGATTGTTTTGGAGTGAAATCGAGCCTGATATTAACAAGCTCCTTAAAATGCTTCAAATTCAGGATTCCCACTAGTTGTTAGAAATTTGATGTCTTTAATAAAAGTACTTTTAATTATAATTAAGTATGCATTTTGATAGTTATCTGAAACTGTGAGTTTTTTTTTATTTAGAAAGCAATAGTTTATTATGAATTAATTCGCATCATCTAAATCCCTGCCGGTCCTTATGACAGGTAAGCTAAAATTTTTATTTATCTCTTTTTAAATAAAGAAGAAATTTAGTAGCGTTTCAATTCCAAAAATATTCTATCTATTAGAATTTTTTTGATTTCTTGTTTTCACCATGCATTATGTACACTCTTATTTATATGGAGTGGGAGTGGGTTGATATTGAAATATTCATTAGAAAAGGGGGCGCCAGTTCAAAAATGGTTGGGAACCACTGCTCTATAGTATCCGATGCTCTGCCATGGGAGCAATAAAAAAGTAAGTTCGCAGAAAAGGATCAATAGTGGTTAAATAGTTGAATGAATCGATTAGTGTTGTCGAACGCAATTTTCATGTTTTTAACCAAGTGCCTGTAAAGTCTTAAATGACAATCCATTGACAAGATTATGGAATCTGAGGGGAATATCAGAATTATTCCATCATTATTGAAGAACTCATCTTGTTACATGGTGATGCCACATCAAAACTGCAGGGTGGGGATCTGCTCAGAAATATGTTATGAGCAACACGTTTTAGAAATATGTTATGAACAACACGTTTTAGAAATATGTTATGAGCAACACGTTTAAACACATTTTAATCCGGTGTCTTTTTGTTTAACAATATTGATACAGAGCCATTTCACCTCAGGAGGGCGTGATTTTGAATTTCATTTTTTGACAGAAAAGAAATTCCCATGATATCCTTTAAATTATTGCCAAGTTTGATGACATTCGGTCTCTTGATTTTCCTTTTATGACCGTTTTCAAAGTGGAATTTTAGTTATAACCAACCTATGTTTTATAGACAAAAGAATGATGAAAAATCTATTATTTATTGAAAGGCAAAATGGCTGAATCATGAAGTAATAAATATTGTAATTGTTTAGATTATCAAAAAAGACAGAAAGCTTAAATATTTGATTTCTATTTGTAACAATATGTTGTCGATCTCTATTAGAAATGTCATTAGACAGTGAGAAAGTGATTAATAGCCACAGGTTTCGCATTTATCTTTTCTCCTTTTCAACTGTCAGCTAGGATTTCGGAACAGAGAGCAGAAAGTGACATATCAATGAAACGCGGTTAAAAGCCAATAAAAGTTTCCCTTTAAAGCGGAAATAGACTGCAGCTTACTTGCATAACTTGGTGGACTTTTATTCAGTTCTTAACTGAAAGGAAATAATGGAATTATCCTATCTGGAAATTCACTCCTGAGGCAGCAGTAAATTGTTAGAATTCCTTTCATTTTCAAATTTCAAGTCTCTTTTCAAGAGTATTGAATCGAATTTCATTTCCTGTTGACTAGATTGCTTTTGAAATTTAAATGATGCCAGTATGAGATCTTTCTCAGTAATTGAACACATCAATGTTTTAGAGTCTCTGAAAACTATTTAATAAGATAATAAGATCAGGGATAAAATTCGAGGATGACATATATATATATATATATATATATATATATAATAGAGAGAGAGAGAGAAAGAGATAAATAGATATAAAGTGATAAACACATATATTTTTCACTTATTATCAAGTTTCTTTAAATTATTATTATGATAAAATTCGGTTCAATAGTTTTTTTTATGTCCATTTCAAAGTAGAGCTCTAATTATTACCATCCTGTATATAGAGAATAAATAGCCTTAGCATATTAATTTTAACTCATATGATAAACATATTCGTTATTTAATTCTATGTTAAATTTATTTTAACTTCTTCCCATATTACATTTAATTTATGTAATTGGTTTCATGTCATTTTATTTAGAGTCCCGTACTTTTTGAAATAAAATTATTTCATAGAAATAGAAATTAAACGCATGAATATTAAATTTTTAATTCTTCAGTAATTCTGAGATTGCTAAGATTAGTAGAGCATCATTATGTTAAATACCTTCCATGGACGATTTCCTTATTTCAAATGCTTGATGGGTCAGCTTCGTTTAATTAAATTTTCTTCATTAAGACTTCTAAAGGAAAATTAGCTTATTAAATACTAAATTCCTCTCATTCGCATTCCAACTCTTTCTAATATAACTAGAACTGTGTGGTCATTAGCTGTAATTTTCAACGCATTGAACCTCCCAAAATATGTGAACATTAAAGTGTAACGTTAAATACATGGATAAAAGTCGTAAATGAATGCTTAGTTTTAAGAATGAGGTTAAAAACGGATAGATTTATGGATCTATCACTGTTTTCACTCATTAGCCAAGTCAAAGTTTTGACACAGATTAATAAGATTCTGTTTTAAAGAAGGCCTATTTATATCAGTAAGAAGCTGTTATGTTAAAATAAAAATGCTTTAATAACCTTACATTAAAGTGAAATGTTTCAAAGCAAAATAAATAAAGTAGGTGACTTCTATCAACTCGAATAATATAAATTAGTTATTTTTTCTAAAATCCTCCTCAAAAAAAGAAGAATCATGAATTGATAGCTTAAATGTCATGATTTGGAATTTGATCCTAAAATATATTATGTTGTCCAAAAAGTTTTTTTCTCATCGCGCTGTGAATGGCCTTATGACTGCTTGTGCTAACACACAGGCTTGTATATTAGCTATCTATACCATCGGTCCCAGAGCTCAGACTGTCTCAAAGCCGACACTATATCCCAAAGAAGTTTCTTTTGCCTATTCGACGGGATTGGAAAGGCGTAATTTTCTACAATTTCCTTCTTTAAGGTGAAACAATAAACTCTACTTAATACTGTCATCGGCTGGATCCATCAAAAGTTGTCATAGCTAAAAAACGGACAGAATTAAAGTACCTACGAGGCGTTGTTTTTCATCATGACAAAGCGAAACGACATATTGCATTATTCGTAAGGGAAAAGCTGTTGCAATTTTATTGGGATGTTTCTATACATCCTGAATATGCTCCAGTTCTCGCTCCATTTTATTATTATTCTCTTCGCTATAAGCGCTTTAAATCCATCAGTTAAATTAATCGAGGGTTATTTTTATTTATTATGCCATCTTTCCAACAATTTTGGAAAGAAGGCATAATGATGCTTTCTGAGAGATGGAAGAAAATAATGCAGCAAAAGAGCTCTTATATAAAAAATAAATAATATCTTAAACAGTAAACATTGCGTATTCATTTCATATTAGAAATAGGAAAGATATTTAAGGGATACCCTAATATAAAGTAAAAATTAATTTTAAAGGAAATTAAAACCTTGTAATTAAATTAACAAAGCAATATAGTGGTTAAAATTACCCTGGCATAGCACAAATATTTTCAAATAATTTAAAGTCAGTATAAGATGAAAATAAAGGAATGACATTTTTCCCCTCTGCAAAGTCCTTTATGTTATGAACATATATTGGTTACGTTATGAACATATATTTGAAATGATACTTGCAGAAATTCTGGCGTGTAAATTTAATTTAATGATATGTCTAGTTGAACACCAATTTTAAAAGTGAATATAAATTATATAATTTTCTAGAAAATGTGAATACCTACATATAATTACTCATAAATGTTATTAAAGCTTAGAAAAGATATTTAATACCGATAAAATCTGTCACAAAGAGAAAAAGACTAAAACTAACACATGTGCCGAGTCACTCACCTCAAAGATATGAACAACAATAAAAACATTTATTTTTGTGAAACTTTGATAAGGAATTTAATTTGTAAGATTTTTAGAATATTAAGAAAGAATCTAAGATCTTTTTCTTCTGAAAAGTTTTTAAGTAAGAATTACAGGAGGAAAGATATATCGGATTTTAAAATATCTGTTATAGAAATTGGAACATTTAATAATGCTATAATATTAATGTCCTTGTAATGGTAACGATGTCAGTTATTTCAAATAATATTGAATAGTATTAAGCAACATTTTTTCCCACAAATAATTTTAAATTCTTTAAAAAAACTTTCATAAGAATTCGATCATTTAGGAAAGATTTCAAAATATCTGTTATAGAAAGTTAAACATATAAGACTCTATAATATTAATGTCCTTGTAATAGTAGCGATGTCAGTTATTTCAAATAACATATAGTATTATCAACATTCTTTTCTCACAAATAATTCTAAATTCATTAAAACTCCTCCATAAGAATTTGATCATTTGCGAACAGATTTCAAAATATTCTATTATAGAAAGTGTAAAATATAAGATTTTATAATATAATGTACTTTTAATAACAACAAAGATAACTATTACCAATCATTCTAACTGTATTAAGCAATATTCTTCTCACAAAAATAATTCCGATATTTTCTTAAAATTCCCCATAAGAACTGGATCAGCCGTTTCTCTAATTTTAATCATGATACTAAATCGGGAAAGAAAAATTCTAAAAAGTAATCTTCTGAATGGTAACTAACATTAAAAGACACAAGAAAAACTTCAGATAACCAATGTTCATATTCAAGCTAAAAGGTCCAATGCGCCAATCATGGGCACCTATTTTGAAGTAGCTTTAATTAAATGATAAAATATGTTCTGCAGATTAAATCCTAATTTACTAGGAAAGCTTAAATCTTCATTTGATTTAATCTCTACTGAAAATAAATGAAGGAAAACCTACATAAACAAAGCTATAGTTTAGACCTCATATAAAAGGGATCAGAGTGGCGAAATATTTTGCTGAGTCGGAGAAAATTTAATTAAATTGGCCAGCACTCTCTTCTTCCAGACACGAATTCAGACGTCTAGAGAGAATTCGGAAATCATGAAAGACACGAAAGGAGGAAAAGAATGATCAAATATTTATTCCCGGCTAACTACAAGGCTCTTATCATTCTTCGATTGGAACTATCTTTTCCGAGGCCAGCCTAATCCATTGCAAAGGCTCTATCTGTCCTAATCACACAACCAATAAAAATAATGTAACCTGATTAGGAATCGATCAGGTGACAATTCTAGCTAAGGTTTTACAACAGTAGAAAGAGAATTTTAACCTTAGTATCCGAGGAAGCCTCATTTCTCAGTAATCGCGTCATCTCCTAGAAAAATTGTTGCGGATTTAGATATGATCGCATTTTCTCGAAGACATGTCTTGAAAACTGAAAAGTCAATATTTTTTAACAACTTTTCTAGTAACATTTTTTGATTACATTTTCATATCTTGTTTAATTTTAGCCTGGTTTTGCTCATGGATTTTTACTCGCATAAAGGGAAAAAATTGGTTGTCTTTAGAAAAATTGTAAAAATGTTTTGTTTTGTTTATTACATTCCTATAATAGAATAAAATAAAATATTAATGTCAGTATTAGTATGTATTTTTAGGTTAATTGAATATCTATTTAATTTAATTTAGAGAAAAAAAATTATTTTCATGTATATTTAAAAATATATATGTTACATGCCACTGATTTCAAATGACGTTTATGGTAATAAGTTGTTTTTGTAGGAATTTTCCCAATAGATAGCCTTAATTCATATCAAAACTTCACATACTTTCCCGGCCTAGATAGCCTTGTGTAAAAGGACTTTGGGCTCTCATCCCTTTGGTTATGAGTTCCAGCCCCGTCGGCTGAAGAATATCTGCGTGTATGGTGACTGGAGAGCGTATATATATGTCATGGTCATAACGTACTCCAGGTCGAGAGTAGTACCTCTGGGGGTACTAGTTCAGAGGCGATCGTTCTCTGATACATTGCGATCAGTGAATTAATACTTCCACACAGCAAAACACCGCACCAGCGGAAGGACATTTGGCCTGACGGATTTTACGTGCAATAGGCTCTCAAACAAGACAGTTTTCCGGTGGAATCCGGTCTTGAAACTCAACGACTCACGAGTCGAGCCCTTGCCACCAGGCCGCCGCGGTACATGTTTTGCATTTTATAACATTTATTAGATATGCAGAAGGCAATAAATACAATAGATGAATACAAATAGATAGATAAATACAGATAATATAGATAAATACACAGAAGATGTATTTATATCGTTTATAAATATCACTCTAATCAATTATATAATTATAACAGAACTACAATGAAGCGATAAATGAAACAACAGCATTCTGATAACTGATGAGTTCTACCAAATAAATATTCTTCTAAAATATGTTCAAAGTAATTAATGACAAATAAATTAATAGTTAAAAGATATAACTTAATTGATCATGAAGTAATCATTATTACAATCGTTTCGGTTATCAAATAAATAAGAGAGAAAGTGTGAGAGACCGAATACTTATTGCAACAATCCGAAATAGAATCTCTATTAGAAGTGTCATTCGATAGTACGAAAGTGATTAATGACGAATAGTTTCTAATTTATTTGTCTTTTATTCCAACTGTCAGCGAGGATTTGGCAACAGAGAGCAGAAAGGGATGCATCAATGAAAGGTGGTTAAAAACAAATAAAATATCTTTGAAGCTCAAGTAAATTGTAGTTTACTCGCTAACTGGGTGGACGTTTCCTAGTAGAATGGGAATAATAAGTTTATTATTCCTGGGAATGCACTATTAAAGCAACTGCGAATTGTTAGAATTCCTTTCATTTTGAAATTTCGTCTGGTTTCAAGAGTATTTAATCGAATTTCACTTCCTGTTGGCTAGATTGCCTTTGAAATTTAAACGATGTGATCGAAGATTTTTCAGAATATGTTGTAATTGAACACATTAATGAAGTTTTACGTTTGGAAAGTACTTAATTGGTCAGAAATTAAGTGCGAAAATATCATTATGATATTGTAAAAAGGTTTTTTTTAAAAAGAAGGACAAAATTAATTTTTAAATTAAAACCTAAGCATTAAAAAAATTGAACTCATAAAAAACATACAATACTATCCAAACTTTCATATTTATAATAACACTATAGATTCATATCGGAAAAAAATTTAAAAAATATTTGCACGTAGAAAAAAATATCTATCATTTATCTAAAAAATAGTCATACAAAATAACCTTAAAGAACAAAATTCATCCTCAAACCTTGTTCGTAATGGGAAATATTCATTAACAGAAACCATTTTTCTTACCATGCAAAATAGAGCAATGTTTTTTTATTATTGAAAGAATAAGTAAGTAATATTATGCTGTTGTTGCTGCTTATCCCCCTATCCATTGAACACCTAATCCAAGAGATTGGGGAAAGTGGGGTGCAATAGCTTTTGAAGATAAACACCCCTGAGCAACCGAAAATAGAAGTCTGACTTCTGTCTCATATGAGAAGGACACTTACACACTTGCTTGCACAACTCTTTTCATAGAGGCAGCTCTTTCACACACCTCGCAGATAGAACACAGAGTGAAGAACAAGCATGCCTGAACTCGAGCTAGTCTTCTCCATGATCTGGGGCTCATTCTCCCCAGATCATGGGGAAGACGAGCTATTCCTGGTCCAAGAAGCAGGCACAAAATAAATTTATAGCAATCTAATTTAGTATTTATAAATCTTACATTTCTTACTGCTTTTTTACTGAATATCTAAAGCCATTCACTATATGAAAAAAATTTTCGGAACTGAGACAAGAAATTATCATTGACGAATTTATAGAGCATATGACTTCTGCTTTATTGAAATGATGCTTCTTAATGTATAATTGATTAATTTTCCATGGTTCAGCATCTCTTTTATTTCACTGGAAGGTTATAGTTCTGTTGAGTCTATTATTCCGTTATCTCTTGAGCATATCTCCACCCTGCAGTTTTGATGTGGCATCACCATGTAACAAGATGAGTTCTTCAATAATGATGGAAATGGCCTTTTACAAGATCATTTTTATTACTGATATTCCCCTCAGATTCCATAATCTTGTCTTGAAACGTGTTACAAAGCATATTCAGTGCGTGTTTTCTCAAAAGTGCTATTTATGGTGAGAATCTAAATAATTTGGATGAACTGAAAGATGCGATACACTAACATGTTCGCACCATTCCTTCTAATATGCTAGAAGCTACTATTGACAATGCAGTAATACAATTCAATTTTCTTTCAGAAAATATTGGAAACCGCATTGAACAAGATTTTTAACATGTTTCAGAAACGATCAAGCACAATTTTAAAGCGATGTCTTCATGTTTAATTTCTTTATCAATATTGCATACAGAGACATTTCTTCCTTGGTGGTGAGTGCAAGAACTTTATTTTAGTTGAAAGGAAATTTCCATGTCCTCCTTTAAACTATTATGAAGTTTAGTACTGCTGAATTTGGTCTTGTAGTTTAATGACTATTTCAAAGTGGGAAACTTTAATTATAACAAATAAAATTTAGAGGAAAGAATATTTATTTAGTGACTCATCAATTGTTGGAAAACAAATGTCTGGTGAATCCATTTGTTGCAGTCAGTGGCAATATTAAATCCTCGAATTAAGTGAGACTTATAAAGAAATAATTATGATTTAAATTTTTACTAATTGTCTTCCTCCTTCAACTGCAAATTAAATTCCTTCTTAAAATTGAAATGCAGATTTAAATTCGATTCTCTTCAATTATTGATGCTTCTAATAGAATTTTGTTCTGTACGCCGTAACAAGATTCAATCTTGCGCTTTTTCATGTTGTTTGATAACCTATGGGATTTTAACACTGATTACTTCAAACTATATTAGTAAAATACTTTATTATAGTATTTTTTAAAGCCTTTAAAATATAAAAAGAGCATTTGAGGAATTCATTAGAAAATGGAATATGAATGATTGATGGATCCTATTTCTGTTGTAAATGGGGAATCACCAGTCTCTAATTATTGAATTCTGGGATTTAAGATCTAGCCTTTAAGTAAAACTTATGGATGATATAATTGAAAACGTATACGGTGTTACGATGATTTTCGAAATTCAGATGTTAATTAATTTGAATGAAATGCACAGGATGAGAAGAACTAGGCAGCTGCTGTTTGATTTGCCCAGAAGTTTCTGGAAAATCAGGATATCTGACGAATAGATGAAACAGTTCTGATTACTTATTTAAATATTTCTGGACATGTACGGGACGCTTTACTAAGAAATCTGATAGCACGTTCGGGGAGAGATTCCAGTGAGCAACAAACAATTAATATAGATAAGTTGAAGAATAGGTTCTATGAGTTTCAAAATTGTTGTACAATATTATTTTAAAACCAACAATCAATAATATAGGAAAGTCATAGCTTTTAAGAAATAAAGTATGTTTGTTGTTCTCCTTTTTGTCCAGACCATTTTGTTCTTCTTGTCCAGATTCTAGCAGATCTGTCAAAAAAGCGTATCTCTTCTTCGTTCTGAAAGGCATTTATCCTATTGATTGTTTACTCCCACTAAACTTTGTCCATCTTTTTTTAAGTACTGCAATATGAATTTCTTTTTTTTTCAGAATTACAAGAAAATGAGAAGAGTTGCACAAATCTTAGTGTATTAGAATGAAATTCAATATGAATTTTAAATCAAAAGCAATGAAAAGAGTGATTAAAGGCTAATACAAGAGAAGTGACCAATTTAATGTAAAAAAATGTTAAACAAACTGAATTAATAAATTTTCAAGCGATATAGAAATATAAAAAGGCTTTAAAATACTTAAGCAATGGTAAATGCTCACTTAAGAAGACAATTTTAGTTTATACCAGTTCAGTTAACGTTAATTAGCAATTTTTTTTTTATTCCTGAAATATCAATTATCTTTTATCTTTTCCCCAGCAAACAATAATCTCTATAAGAATGATGCGAAATTTTTTTTTGTACATCAACCTTTGCATATCTTTTAACATTTTAAAAATTATATTATAATTAAGATTTCAAGGATAAAAAAATTAAGACACTATGATTCCACATGATATTTGTACTCTTATATAAAATAAACTTTTTAGCACCTTTGAAATAATGTTTAAAGTTAATGGAATACGATGATTTTTAAGTATTCAACCTGTCTTTATAGAAGCTTATGTAGGAAATCTTGATTATAAGCAATTGATATAAGTATATTAAAATACAAATTAGCACAATTCGTTTTTCATCTTTCAGAATCCTTTGAGTTTAAACTAACTTGAAATAATTTGTCAGTTTTTGTAACAAAAATGATTAGTTTGGTCTCATCTTTCACTTACGCATTTTTCGAAGGATTTATTTGATCAAAATTTTTAATGCATTTAAAAAAATGCTGAATTCAAAAGATAAGTGCATGGATTAAAGAATAATTTGAAATATATTGTCTTTATCATATATAAGAATTTAGATCTGTAACTCAAAAATTTCATAAATAGGATAGTATATTATCACATAAATATAAAATACTATTTACCTTAGTAAATAATTTATGCAGAATAAATATACAAAACAAAATGCAACATCAGTAACCTTCTGTGATTATGCAGAAAAATTCCTTTTATTGATTTCATTGTCTTGGTGATTAATTTAATAAAGAATCTCAGAAGAAGAATAACAAAAGAAATGAAATTTAAGCAAATATTACCATTTATGCCAAATATTATCATTTATGCCAAATATTATCATTTTAGCCAGAAGAAACATTGATGCTTTCATTGTTTTAGCTTCTTAATTGCTATTTTTGCTTCATCTGCTTAGTATTATGTCCAATAATAATCGAAATATTCATGACCTTGGAATTTGAAAAACAGTGTAAATTTTAATTTTAGACTAACAATTTAAATTTTAGACTAAAAATGTACAAATTATAAAAGCGATAATACTGTATGCTATTATTTTAAAATATTCAAAATTTTATTTCTCTGAATTTTGATTCTCGTTTTTATGAAATATTAAGATATATAGAAGTTATTCTAACCAACGTTAAAACAAATACCTACACTTCATCATTATTTATATATTTTTTACTGTAAAAGTTTATAGAAATATGTAGTTTAAGTCTCTTAGCTTTCTAATTTGGAAAATTTTAAATCAGTTTTTAAAATTATTTTTAAAAAGTCAATGTTTGAATGCTTTTATATTGTCTGTTATTCTCTCTATGTTTATTTTTGCTAAAAATTAAAGAAAAAAAATTCGTAAAATCAGTAACTTTTGCTTTTCTAAGAAAACCGTTATTCTTCTGATTCATAAAAATGATTTTTATTAAAATAATTCAAAGAAATTTAGAAAGTTTTCTGTAACACAACTAAAAGTTTGCCTGAAAAAGTTTATTTAAAAATATTGCTTGCTTTCTATCGTTCCAAAATGTCATAATGATTTTTTATAAGTAATAACATTTGAACGTGTTTCTAATATCTTTATACTTTTTCTAAAAAACACCTTTGTTACGTTTTCATTGGAAATTTTTTTTCGATGTTTTGTTGGACAATATTTGACACATAGAATAGTTTTCACAGATGCATTACATTAATTAAACAAAATTTGCCATGTTTACACACTAATTAATAAATGTTCGACATACTAATTACTGTGCACGCGTAACTACAGCATATGGTAATATTTTCTGTTTACAAAAGTTTGTATAGTTGCTTGCAACAGTTTGTCAATATTTGCTATATATGCCTACTGTCAGTTGAAAACTATCTTTATTTGTAAATGCTTTTGTTCTGATGATTCATTTTCCGCTTTGGAGCTTCCTACAAAGTTGTCATTATAGAAAAGAAAAATTAGTATTGAAAGAAAAAAAAATAACTCAAGAAATTCAAGTTCAATAACTTACTCAAAATCAATTTCACGTAAGAAAAATTTGAAGGAAAAAATGGTGCTGTAATTGGAAATATTGATCTAGTTATTGGTAGCAAAGAGGTTTTTGCTACCAATAACTAAATTTTGAGATTGCAGATAACGTTCTAATGATTTCTAGACTCAAAGTATAGATTGAAAGAAAACGTTTATTGTTAATTATTTATCTTAAGTTTTTTATTGTTAATTATTTATCTTAATATATTGGCTCAACTTTCAAAATACGTCCAATTTCTTCATTTTCAGGAACTAAGAAAATGCTAAAAATAATCATGTTAAACACTTTAAATTCTAATCAATTAAAAACAACAACAGGGAACGTTTCAAAACATTTAAAGTAATTTGAACTAATCGATTATACAAAAGGCGGTACATTATAAGGAGTAACATATGTTCTCTTCATTCAATAAATAAATAAATAATTATATTAAAATAATAGTTGAAAATATTTTTATATGCAGATACCAATCTTAATTACTAACTTCGTAAAAAACTCATTACTTTAAAGCTACAAATGATATATAAAAGAAGGTTTAAAATTTTTAGCTTAAATCTTTTATGTCACATTTAAAATGTTTAGAAATAAAAAAATTAAGGTGTAGACTTAAATTAAAAAAAAATATTTTAATCTATGTAAATATTTCATTTGTTAATTGCATATGAATAAATTGTACTAAGAGATTTTTGAAAATTAAAATTCTTGAATACAATAAATTTCATTGTATTCATTATTCATGTTATACCAAAATAAATATATTCGATTAATTTGGATATTATTACTGAATATCACACACACACACACACACACACACACACACACACACACACACACACA
>JAPMOQ010041213.1:827459-851573 GCA_026543055.1 Argiope trifasciata | reverse complement strand
AGAAATGAAGAATAGAATATTTTTAAAAGAAATGAAGAATAGAATATAATTTAGAATCAATGCAGAATAAAATAGTTTTATTAAGAGTCATCACTCCTAATAAAATTGTTCTTTTATCAAAATATTTCAGGTTTCTCCAGAACATTTTAGCATTGCAAAATATTAGAAGTTATGAAATGTCAGGTCCTTTAAATTCTCATTTTATATGAAAGCTTTTAGAATATTGTCAAAACATAACAGTAATTTAATCTCAAAGAACATGTCAAAGACGGTCATTGGAAATACTGTAAGATGCAGAGAATAATCTAAATGAATGATTTCATTAAAAACAAAAACTATTATCTTAAAACTGAAAAAGATATACTATAGAAGACTTTTAATTCTTTGTTTAATACCGTTTAATTTATTTATATGTTGATTAAATATTTTATATATAAAAAATGTTTGGAAATGAAGTAATTAACGCCTGAGTATAATTTATCTTAAAATATTTTGATCCAAGTAATTTCTTAATTCCACTTGAGTAAACTGTAATCATAAATTCTTGAACATTAAAGATTTACATTGTAGTAAATTTCATTTTTTTAAAAATGAATGAATGTTCTATAGGAAGGTTAATCTATTCAATAATGTTTCTATTCAATTAAGATTAATCTATTCAATTATTTTAATTTTTCATTCGTTATCTCTTTCCTGAAGATATTTATTAAATAATCTGTAAAAAAAGCTATTTTTAATCTTCAAATTTAGAATTATTTTATGAATAAATGATAAAATTGGTTTGTTTTAGATTTTTCTTATATAATGTGTTTGAATGGTGTAAATAGAATTATAATATTAAAAATATTAATAAGATAATTTCAAAAGTTCATGCACATACTCTTTAAAGAATATTTTTATCTTGTCATAGCATAACAAATAATTTCAGCATAAAGATCAACAAGTGAAATTATAACAGGTGTTATTAGAGGAAATTATTTGTAAATATGTTGAAGGAAGGACTGTAGATCATTTTATATGGCGCTGATGGGAATGAATGTATTTATATAAGCACTGAGTTGAATTACATGCAATAAATATTCACTTGTGAAACGAGATAATTTCTTAGATTGAAGATTACTAAATCTCCTTTCCTATGGATTTCTTCCTGAGATTTAGTTTAGTTATATTGATGCTTCGCTTTAACCGCTTTCTTTACACACTTTTTTTTTGAAAAAAATTGCAAAAAACATCACAATTTTAAATTTTATTATTAAATTTACGAGGAAACGAAATAAAACAAAATATGTAGGTTTTAAATTGAATTTTTAATTTTTTATGGGTGTAAAACCATTTAGTTTTAAAATTAGTTTGCTATTCGAGTTATCTCGGGTGAATAAAAAAATTAAATATTGTTTTTATATAATAGTTTTTGAAACAACACAAAGTGATACTTGACATTCTGTACACTGGCATCTGGTTTCTTTTCTTTCTGGTTTACCTCTGAAATCTCTTTCAAGGGAGCACAGAATACACTGCCTTGTTTTTTCTTCAGTAGCCGGAATCACTACCATCATAATCACTACCTAAAAATAATCTCTTTCGTTATCTTGCATCATCGTCATTATTTTACTCTTTTCCAGAACAACTATACTTTTTTATACATAACTAATCCCGAAGCAAACGTATGCTATACAATAGGGAAAACACGTAACTAGTGCCGCCAAAAGAACCGCGAAACCATCAAAATTTGGGAAAATGCCAATCAAAGTTGTATATTTCCTTCCATTTTCTCCAGGCCTTGTAAAACCGTGATAAAACAAATCGTAATGACAAATTTTGCTTCACACGAGTTTACTCGGCATGATAATTAACTGAACTATATACGAACCCAAGATAACTCGGTATAATCAGGCAAGCGATTAAAACAATATTAGGAGCATTGTGAGATGGACCTCGTAATTTTGAACCATGGTCAGACGACACCTGAGCTTCCATATCTTCTCCAATCTTCCACACCAATGGGAGAACATTTGACCCCAACGGATTTATTGCTCACCAGATTCGTTTACAAGATGGTTCTTCAGTATCGCACCTGACAACCGCCAGCTCCGAAATCGAGACCAGATAACCGCGACCCCACGATTTCTTTCTAAAAGAGTCTAACGAAATGTCTCCACCTGTAATAGACACTAACATAATGTCTATTACAGGCCGAGAAGTTCTTCGCTTTATGATGGAAAAGGAGCCAGTTTGAAACTAGATCACGTTAAAATTCCCTAGTATATATAGACTGGTAGACTTTAAAACCGTTATCATGAAGCAGTAATCTTGTGATTATTGTGCTGTTTCCCTTTTGTAAATAATTTATTTTTATGCACAGAAATTCGAGATTTTATCATGAACAACGATTTTATTATTTTATGTGAATGAAAGCTGTTTTCTCATTTATGTTGGTTTTCATAATGAGCCCAGTGAAATATACAGTAACTTTTAGTCTGAGCTAAAATGATATGTTATATTATTGATTATCGTGTAAGGGATTTTTTAAATATTAAAAAATGTTAACATTGAAAATTGTGATTTTTAAAGAAGCAAAAAATTCTAAACCAAACAGAATGATGACCTGCAAACGTAATAGAATTATAAACTTGTATGCCAAGCAAATAAAAATTTAGTATTAAAAATCATTTAAAGATACAATATACTATCTTATTACTTTTCTCGTAAAAATGAGCCTTGATGCTTGTAAATATTTGATTTTTTATGTAAAATTTATTCAATTTTTCTCAAAATTTAATCTTTTATAGTGAAAAAATAATACTTTGAAAGTACTATTAAAATTATTATTTAGAAAGTAATTCGGGAAATTAAAAAATAAACAATTAAAAATGTCCATTTTAAGAAAAAGTTTTAAAAATTATATTGTATTATTCAAATAAAATTCATTAATATAAATGTTATTGTGCCTTCAATTCAATTTTTGTCTCAAGATGACTCATTGGTAGATCCAATATTTTTGAATCAATATTTAATGAAATCAATTGAAATGACAATTAAATATCCAAAATATTAAAACAATACATTATCAAAGAACGTAAATATAGTTAAGATTTCAAAGCTAAAAATTCATTTTGAGTGAAAGTACGTTAAAACATTCAGTCTTAAAAAGTGGGAAAAAGTCAAATCCAAGTAATTTTAAAAATAAATACTCAAATTAAAATATTATTAGAGAATGAAATGCCAAGTAAAGTCCTCTGTGATTCAAGTGACAGTAATAACTGTTGTTTGTGAAGAATATGAAATTATCTACTAATCAGGCAGGTAATCTATGAATACTCTTCTTTTGGAAGAATTCACCTATATTATGTTACTAACCCTAATTTCCCCCCGAACTAATCTTATACTAATATTGGAATTGGAATTTTTGGAATATTAATTATTAACATACAGAAAAAACCATTTCTAAGAAATATAGACAAAATTATTCCCATGAAAACTATTTCTTTAATTATTTGAAAGGACATTCAATGTACCACTATATTGTCAATTGCGAGATTATAAAGGTGAAATTCTTTATTCAAAATTGAGTAGCTTATTTTGAAAATAAATGAAAGCATGGATAGAAAATTGCTTACGATTTTAAAAGTTATCAAAGGAAAAACCAATCGAGGTCCAGTTTTTAGATTTGATTGTCAGGTTATTTAAAATAAGCTTTAAGTTCCAATCTAAGAACTTTAAGATTAAAAACTTAGAGAATTTATTCTGTCTTCAATCATCTTTATCATTTTAGGGTATTATTCAAAAATTGAGTATTTTGACAAGCTTCATGCTTTAAGAAGATGGTTTGTATTTATTAAACTGGTGAATTTAACATATTATTTTCAGAAAAAAAATATTCTTTACTGAAGTGATTTTTGGAATGTCAATTAACTTTGCATGGAAATTGATGTAACTTGCATGAAAATAAATTTTTGTTTTATATATGATTTGAAACGAGTTTTATTTGTGAAATAATCTAAAGAAAATATATAAATGTCAATTATAACTTGACTCTGTATTATGAAAAATAATTGTGCCTCTTATTGGGATATCACAGGAGACATTATTTAAAAGTTGTCACGATTGTCTGTCAATTTTAATGAACTGAATGTTTTACATTGTTTGAGGATGTTGGCTAGTTATAAAATAAACAGATTAATTCCAAATATTTTATTTTCACATAAAATAAAATATTTTATTTTATAAAAAAGTTATTTTGTATTGATTAATAATATTAAAATTACTAATAAGGAATCAAAAATCATAATATTTCCATTTTAGAATAAGTAGTAAGCTTAAATTTTAAAGAATAAATCGAATAATAATGATAAAAAAAAGAAGAAAAAATCATTGAAGTATCGAATTTGATTTAATCATTAATCTTAATCATAAAAATACAGTATTATAAATTTATTTTAAACAAATTTAATAAACAACATTTTAATCGATATACTTTCGGTAGAATTTTAAAATTAGAAATTTTTTTTGTTTCAATTACATTTAACTTTTAACCCTTTTTTTTCTTAGTTCCTTAATATAAATATTACAAAAATTGAAATCAATTTTTTTTCTTCTGATTGTCTTCCACATTTATCTATATTTATAATAAAGCTCGATATGTGTGTCTGTGTGTTAGGGATCTACAGGCCAGACCGTTCGAACCACACCAACTAGATTTAGCATGTATATATCTTGGGAGTTGGGAATGTGCATCTTGGAGTTATTTTTTCGAATTTTTAATTAAAATTTCAATTAGTTAGAAAATAAGTGAAATTTCGACATTTTTTTTCTTTAACTTTCGAAAATATTACAGCACAAATTTGATTTTTTACATCGAATTGCAGATAAAAAAACCCCCATCTTTTTAACGATATTAATGTTTTTACCAATAAATTAAATTTATGTTTTTAATGAATTTTGAAAAATATAATTTAATCACCTTTGTACCTTACGTGAAGTAAATTTCTTATGTAAATCCAAAAATGAAAGTTTTTGTTTTTACTGTGGTATTTGATCAAAAATTTTTAGGTACCAAGTTTTGGTTTCTCCGATGATCGAGTAATATTTATACTATTATTATACTAGTAATATTATTATTTAAGAATATGTATTCATCAATTGCTATTTCTAACAAGCAGATCATGTTGCCTGTTACAAGAGAATAATATTAAATATTATGAAAAATATATATTATTTTACATCATTTCGTAATAAATCAGTACCATGTGATATTTTTGTATTAAAGAATATTGCTTTTTTTCTCATATAATTAACATTTCCTTTGTGCCTTTTTTAAAATCGAGTATTTTATCATAACAATGAATTACAATCAAATTAACTGAATTCGATATATATATTTTTCCCAATCAGTTCTTATTTGTAATTTGAATCATTGAAAAATGTAATATGTATTAGTTTTGACAACCTGCTGCATTAATATTCAAACAAAATGCTGTTTCTATTTAATGTTAATCTTTGATTTTAGAACTGATAAAGCGTTTTAAAATTTACTTTATCTAAGCATATAATATTTCGATTTGTAGTTAATTTGTAATCTCACATTTTAAATGCGAATGGAATTAAAGAATTTTCTTAAGGAAAGATTTTTCTTAAGTTTTATTTTCCGCTTAGAATATTGTTTTTTTTTTAAATCCTGAAACAAACACATATCGTTCATCTTGCATACAGCCGACCACTCCACCACCACTGAACGTAGCAGTATCGACAGGAACACATATCATACTATCATTCTTTTGCTTTTTTATTTTATTAAATACACAATAATCATATATAAATTAAAATTTCAAAGTTACCTAAACACTTTTACAGCAGAATATTATGGTTGTTGAAATAGTTCAGTCATTGATATAACAGTGGAATATATATTTTGGAATTTTGTAGTTGACATTGTGCAATTATTGATATAATAGCGGAATATCTGTTTTGGAATCCTTGGATTAGAAAATTCGAGGGGAAAAAAGATTAATTCTGCTTTGAAGAAAATATACTGATATTGATTCTTGTAAAATTATTTTTTATTTATTCCTATCGAAGAGATGGTACTACAATAAAGTAGCCAAATTAACTGTAAACAAATAAAAATGTATGAATTACATAGGTTGAAGGCTGCATTTTAATTTCGCGTTCAACCTTTTCAAGTAGAGTAACAGTAGAAAAGAGCAAAATATGAACTGATAGTAAATAATTGGGGTAAAAATATTTAAGGAAGAGAGCTGAGTGTTAACGTGTTTGAACTTATCAGAAAATATTTCAAAATTCATCAACCACTCACAATAATTCAATCAAGAAATTCATGTTCCTGCTCTGTTTTACTTATGAGCAAACCTTATCTTCTCATCAAAAAATGCATTTTTATTTTATAGTTCATTCATACCAAAAGGAATGAATTTTAAAAAAATGCGTATTATTTCAAACATATTTCATTTATTTGGATTTATAGGTAATTTATATTTTCTCTAAGCAAACTGAACCAATTTTCACTACTGATTGCTTAAAAACTTTGATAGAAAATTATTTAATAGACAATAAATCAAATATATATTAAGCGTAGAATTTGGTATCATGTATTTAAGCAAGAAAATCGCAATAACGATTTGATACTATATGCCAATTTCGTAAATTTGTTGTATATTTTTTATGAAATAATTTTTTTATTATTTATAAATAAAGAATGCAAAATTTATCCATTACTGGATGTCTAGGACAAAAAAAAAACGGATAAGTGTATGTGTGCTTATTCACGCTCTGCAGATAAGAATGATTGATGCATATACTTAATTTGACACATGTATAATTTGAAGTATGTGAATGCGCAACGCGAAGCAAGATACTTGACATTTTAACGGGATTGAATTATTTTCTTCAATTTTTTCGAAACTGTATTATTTTTTTGCATGTAATCGGGCAAGAAAACTAATTTGTCTAATTAATTGTCTAAATGATTTATATGTTATGTAAGAAAATAACTCATTACAAAAAAGAATACTTGTAAATAGAAGATGCATTAACCAGACACCATATGGTGTCACCACAAGGTATGCAGCGATTATTTACAGATTCGGATAGAAAACTCCATAACGAGTATTTTGATGTCCACCAAATATAGCATTATTGTCGGATTAAGGTGTGAAGCTTGTGCCATGAAAACTTCAAGAAATGAAAAAAAGAAAAAGAAACCAAGAAAAAATTAATAATTATTGAGAATTTTCAATACAACATATTTTCAAAATGTCTGCCATTCGAACAAATTAACAAATGACTGAAGTCTTGGTTAGAGGTTTGCAATTGTTTTCTGCAAGATATCTGTACCAATTTCCTTGTCTACGGTTTCAACTGCTGCTCTCAAGTTGTCCAATGTTGAAGATTGCTTGAGATATGCTATGTCCTACAGAGATCCATGTAAAAAATTCGAACGGGTAAAAATCTAACGAGTACGGTGGCCAATCTATACCATTACCTATACCAATACTATTAAAAGAAATATAATCTGATCTGTCTATCATAAAAATGATTATTTAAGAAATCGAAGATCGCTGAGTACAGTGAAGTCTAGCAATATTTAAAATAAATAAATAATCGTTTTTGTTTATATCATGCAAGTATGGGATGACATTCACGTTAAAATAAGCTTCACCGGTAATATTTTCGATAAAAAACTAGCCCAATGTTGTCTTCGGCAGATAACGTGAATCAAACTATGAGCTTAAACGGTGCAGTGGCCGAACTATTGCATGTTGAAGATTTTGAATGGCCGAGAACCTCCAGATCTGTTTGTTAACATAATCTTGGAGGTGGAAATGGGCATCGTCACTTAGCCCTAACCGATTAAAATCAACCACATTCAACCTTATTAATCATCGTGCCTTCGAAACCAAACCTTCTTAAAAAATACAAATTGGTCAATGGTGATTAATTTGAATTTTGTAAGGGAACAGAGTAGCATAACTATTTATATATTCACTTACAGAAGCGCGTTGCCTCTCATTGGTTGCCACAAATTTCCATGGTCATCTAGGGAAGTTTTTATGCTGTTCAATCACTGTGTGCAACATAATTTGAAATACAAACTGTCGGGTTCGTACTATGAAGCTATATTCATAGACATGTTACACAACAAAATACTCGCCTGAACGTGCTCTATCTGAATCTATAAACATTAGGCGTTACACATGGTGTTTATGTTTTTTAACGAATTTTATAAAGATTTTCGTACGTCAAATAAACAGGCATATATTTAGTGTTATTAAGTATACAAGTGTTGCAGGCATTATTAAGTATATCTATCACAATTAAATGCTTAATAGCACATCACGCGAATCAGAAAAAATACCTTATATCCGATTTAATTTATAAGAAACAAACATAACCAATAAGAAGCTAATACAGCCAATATTTCCATTTCTTCGTTAAAAAATGTTATAAATATAGTAAATAATACATATGTTATTTTTAATAAACGAATCATTTTTAGCATCTGCATCTGAGAGATATATAACACTATTTTATTAAAAAAGTATACACTAATTTTTATTTATTAAAATGTAATGGATTACATCATTTAGCGATGTATTAAAATTATCCACAGTTTGTAGTAAAAAACTACTTTTACATAATTCACAGTCAGCAAAACCACGCAATTTCATCGCTGTAAACTGTTTCTTTTATCCATATTTTCGGTTTTGTTACCTTACCTGGGAAAGAGAATAATATCAATAATTGTTTTTAAATGCCGGTGTACACAAAGGTAAGAATAATAAGCCCAAAGTTAGAAATAAGCTCAGAAGTAAGATAAAAATTAAATAAAGATGAAAGACTTTTACTAAGCATTTAAAAAATTAAATTAAAATTTGGATCCTTTGAATCTGATGTTTCATAATCATTCAAGATCAACAAAAAGAAGAATAATCCGCATTTGATATAAAAATTCTTTGTTGTTGGATTAAAAAAATATATGGAAAACATCCAAAAGATGGTTTTAAAACACTCACCTTAATAGATTATAATATTTTAAAAAAGAAAAAAAATCAAATAGTTTTAAAACATGTGAGACCATAAAAATTTTTTTATATAAAAAATGTGAAATTATCTTTAATCATGGCATGAATTTAAAAATTTGAAATTAATAAATTTAATTTTCCAAGAGAATTCCAGAAAGATAAAAATAATATGGGAAAAGAAGGAATAAAAATTCAGCCACGGAATATCTCGAAGTTTGAAAAGAATAAGCAAAATTCATTAACAATTTACAATCAGAAATTTATTACGTTAAGAAGAAAGAAGTTATTACAGATATTTAAATTCTAGAAAGAAAGGATTTAGCTATGATAAATTGTTAGCAGTTTTAAGAATTACGATTTGTAAATTTCTAAAAAGTATGTCTTTAATAGGTATTTCTGATAAAATTTTGAGTTTCAGAGAAATAATTGAAATTAAAACTGAGAATTATTTTCCACATTTGTAACTCGTATCTTATCTCTGTTAGGCTAATTTATTATCAAATAATTGTTTAATAATATTTTTATACTATTCTGCCATCTCACAGGAAGCGTACCTCGTAATTGAAATTTCAGGCCTTATGGTAGGTTCTCGACACCCTTGTGGGCAAACCGGTTAACTACATACCATAATTGACGTAAAGTATTTCCTTAGGGAAGGGTTGTTCCATGGCCGGTGATGGCTCTGCGGAATCATAGTTCACTCCAGTGTTGCTGCGGCCCAGTCATTTAAGTTTTTCCGTGTGCCATTGGAAGGGTCGGAGTAATCAGTCTATGATGATATACTATAATTCAATACAAAACTGTTTCTTTATGTTTGTTAATACGAACATAAAGAACACTCAAAATTAGAGAAATAGTTAATTTATTTACAGTCTTTCAAAATCCTGTTAAAGAAGAAAAGTAGCCTGCTGTTTATAGTATGTGCTATGAAAAACTATATAAAGAAAATGTGGGTTTTTTTCCAACAAACGTAATCTTCTCAAAATATATTTTTTAAAATTATTTACAATCACTAGGATAGAAAGTTTTAGAAAACTTTTTAGTTTTGTGACTTGAATTGAATATTAATTTATAAATTAAACATTATATTTCTACAGTTCTTGGTCAGTAAAGCGTTGACAAAGATAATAGAAATGCCCAAGATTCGCTTAGTAAATTAAATTTAAGATACCAAACTGTGAAAAAAATGAAAATTAATAAAACTTACCTTATTAAAAATATTATTAAACAGTTATTAATAATGAGAAAAATTCCATTTAACTTAAATTTTTTTGAGGTTTTCTTTTACAGAACAGATAAATGATTTCAAACTTGAATATTTGAATATAATGATAGAGAACAATGGAAATCCATAGTTATAAATGACTACTTTCAGATTTTGTTGCAAACACCCTTTGAATTTGCTAGTCACTAGTCTTTGAATAACTTTTCTATCATTCTTTGAAAATTTTAGATATTGTATTGCAAAAAGAATAATGAAATTAAAAAAATCCTTTGGCACAATTTTTAATTTTTTCAGACAATTACAAGGTGTTAAAATTCTTCAAGGAAACAGAATTTTTCTATTAGTTAAGACATAATGTTGCAGACGGAGGAAAGATTTTGTGTATTCAAAATATTTTATTTAAGAATATACTTCATTAAAGATAAAATCTTTATTTGAAGCAGTTTTTTTTTCAAACTTATTTGGATTGCAGCGTATGATAAAATAATTTTTATTTGAAGTAAGTTGAATATATTTACTTTTGAGCAACTTCCAGCAGTTTATTTGATGCTTACTATTTCCTTTTCAATTACTATTTGACGTTTATATGCTTTTCAATTTCCCATTGATAAAATTTTCAATTTTCCATCTAATATAAATTTTTAATTTATACTGCAATATCAATATCACTATAAAATTTTTAAATATTAATATCATAATAGTAAATAAATATTTAATATTACAGCAAGAAAAAGATTTATATTTTGAAAAATTATGTGTCAAATGAATAAGGCGTAAGTATGCAACTTGCATGTTTTCATTTTTATACAAAAGTTATTCTCCTAACTATTAGCAAAGTATTATCAAACATCTTGTTGAAGCCTTTAATTTAACTAACTCACAAAACTAATTGAAAAAAGTGATATTGTTTCTTATTTCTACATTGAAATGTATATTTATCATTTTTGCCTTTGAAATAATCATAATGATAAAATTATAGATTTTCAATAGCATATAAAATGTTCTTTAAAATATAGCTTTGTTTTTCCTATTAGTAATTACTTTTGATATTTATTCCTTTTTATAGTTTTTTTGAACTAATACAATTTACATTAAAAGTAATTATAATGTTTCATCGTTTCTCAAAATATTTAAAAGTGGCTATTTAAATTCTTTTACAGTAAATATGTAATAGTTTTTTAAGCTATATGTTAATTTTTTTTAGTTTTGTGCATGACTGTTATTCAACGTTTCCTTTTATATTTTTATAATTTAATGCGAAAAATGTTATTATCATTTATATTCTTAAAAGTTGAATTTTGTAATATCATTATTCTAAAACCGTTTCATGTTGTAGAGCTATTATATTTCTTTCGAATGTTTTTGTGATCTTTTTAAATTTTCCAAAGTATGTCTTTTATTTCTATTCTAAGAACACACATTTCGACGGAAATAGAAAAAAATAATAAAGGAGAAAGTCTTTGCTTAAAAAAAATAGGAATAAACCCCTCGAATTGCCTTAATTATAATTAAATAATTGAGATTGCCGTTTTTTTAAATATAACTATCATATTGCAAAATTTATTTTTACAAAGTTTTAAAGTTTTATGAGTGTATCTTTATAGAAATCATTGTCTTTCATTGTCTTTCAAATATTTTTCATAATTTTTACATTTTTAAAGATACTTTTCAGATAATTTAATTAAATCATTTGTTTTGTTATAGGATAAAATATTTTTCAATTCAATTTAAACTGCTTCTTTTATTTTATTATATATTTAATTGCATTAATGTCTTCTCCTTTTCAAAATTAAGGTAAAAAAAGGTTCTATTTATTGTAAGTGATGAGATGAGTAAGTAAGAAAATAAAAATACTCGTAAGGTGAGGTGGTTTGAAATTAGATGATTAATTGCCCAGTATATTTTCGGCGACATTATAATGTAATGATGTTTGATTTCTTTAGAAAGATTTATATAAACCATAAACGGAACGAGCATAAGCTTATTAAAATAGCTAATGTCTTATAAAATAACTAAGCTTATACTAAAATATTCAATTATCCCTTATCGATGTTCAAAAAGGGCTTATAGTAGAAATTACGAACATCAAGATATGCAAGAGAAATAAAACACAACCAGAATTACTCTAAAACTCCAACTAGTTAATGAAGAAGGCAAGCAAATAGATAAAAAGGAAAACACGAATAGTAAAAAAGTGTGAAATGCATGATCGAAAGGCTGCATAAGCTAGGAAAAGTGCAAAGAGAAATGAAGCATTAAGGATCATGAAGGCTTACACGGCCAAAATTTGAGCTAAAAAAGCACGAGGTAACTCAACTCGATATTTGGTCTCAACCACCTGATCTCCTCTACCTTTCACCTTCTACCATCTGATTTGCTTTCCAAATGACTTATCTTAAAATATTTTTAAAATATGATTCTGAAAGAATGCCTTTCATTTCAGAGTATGAAAGTTATTAATAAATTTTTTCTGCAATTAAAATTAAATTTATAACATCAGTTTTTCAAAAGTTAACTCAAATTAAGAAATTAACCACAAGGAAATAAGCACAGTTGTTAATGAAAATAAATAAGCTAAAATTATAATGAATTTGGGAAAGATAATCAATAAGCAGTTATTTCACTATTTGATAGACCCTATTGATTAGAACATAGTTGTAATGTGAATTGTTGTATTCTTATTTTTGAAATGGCGCAGTTAATTTAAATTCCAGTGACAAGGGAACATCGGGAATTCGATACAATAGAATAATTATATGAGCATTTTACTAAAGATGATAGGGAGATGACGGTATCTTAGTGGTAAAATTCTGACTTTAGTAACCAAGAAGCAGAAGCCAAAATTTATTTTCCGTAGTGGAAATGATATGAAAGTGGTTCTGGTAATCTCTAAATTTGTCAGGCGAATACTACTACTACTAATAAAAAAAACGGGATCTCATACATTACTAGTGGGGAATAAGATATCGTTCTAGACTTCGGACCATAGTGCAAAGTTTGGAGATCCATTCTAAAATAGCCTTCACATAGTTCCGAAATGAAATTCTCTAATGATAGTTTTAGTAATGGTAGTCTCAATTTTTTGCATAGAATTAAATATGCCCTAAATACCAACAATTGAATGTATTTTAAATACAGAAAATAAATATCTACCATGGAAATTGAGAATTTTGTGTAAACAATGATGGAATCCATTTTTTGAAGTTTTCTTTTAACGGTGTGAAATCAATTAACCCATGACAGAGCTTGCAGCAATATTTTTGTAAGAGCTCAAGAGATTAAAATTGACATTTGGAAACTTGATATAAAAACTTTTAACTAATTATGGTGGAAGAACAATAATAAATGGAGAATTTATGCAAAAGAAAATATTTAGATGTACCCAAAAAGATAGTTCTATAAAATGAAGCTCAGCCGAATCTGTTGAGAAAGGTAAAATGCTCAACTTCTTGTTTTATATAGACTTTAAACACGGTGTCGTCGGGTGGTACTTTGTCAATGTTGGGCAAAAACCATTTGGACAAATATCGATGACACCACATTGGTGTCACACAGACTTTTTATTTATTTTATGAATTTTTTATTTTATTTCTGTTATTTACTATTACTTATCATTTATGCCATGAAATTATGATAATTTTAATTAATTAATTTTTCTGGTTTAAAAAATGAAATTTATAATCTTCCGAAGGCTTCGAAACACATCCAGCAGTAAATGTTCTGGAGGAGCCAAACTAAAGAATTTCGATCACATGCTTATACATACTGTTACGAATTTGTAATTTTGCTTCCCATCATCGGTAGTTTCATCATCATAAAAGCTAATTTACTGACATATATTGGATGCTATCGGGTGTCGCATTATAAATTCTTGAGCTTGGCAATTATTTGGCGATAAAATGGGTAATACTCGAAACTTCAGATATTGTTGTCGATCCATCCATTACGAACCAAGATACGCTCAGATAAACCCTGATTGCCAGATAAACTTCTAGCTGCTCCTCCTGGGAACTATAAATTACAGGCACTCTGAAGCTGTGGGTCGTAGTCTTGACCGGAGGAGTAGTCACGAATTAAAGGTAGTGAGTCGGCAGCAGAAGCAAGAAGAGACAAAGGAGTAGTTCAGCTATCTGGAGAGACCATAGAACAAAGTTCCGAGGATCCCCTCTCCTGCTGAATCCTGATTGGCCACTTTGTGTGCTGTGGACGTTCATACTACCGAAATTCTACGTGTGGGTGCTGTAGAGTGCTGCTGTGTTGTCTTGTATATTAGTTTCGGCTTTATATACGTATCGTTTGTTAATATTTGCCTTCTTTGTGCTATCCTGTCTTCCTGTAAATAAATGTCGTAGTTATTTTTATACTAAAGGGCTGTTCATTGCGTTTATCTCACACCTTACAACAACTACATATATGATTTCAACGGTGGGGAAATATGTAACAATACTGAGAATATATGCCCGAAAGGACTGTCGTGTGCTTAACATATCCATCGTTTGAAGCGTGACTTTCTAAAACTTTTCAAAATCTTGTTTATATTCAAAGTTTATATTTTAGAGGGCTTTTAAATATTCATTTCTTATCAAACGTTTATTATCAATCATATTGCTCGTATACGAAACGTTATATATATACTTTTAAAGTCTTCATTCTCAACACAGATTGGAAGTAAAATTATGAACTAGAGTCTAAATAAAATGTATTTAGACCATCATAACTGAATGTAATATTCTAAAAAAAGAAATAATGAAAATTTTGTTTCTTTATTTATTGCTTTTTATTTCAAACTGTCTTAAGTTTTTCTACTTTCTTCTTGATATTTTTCAAGTTTAATTCAGCTATTTAAATAAACATTGATTTTCTCATGTGTTTAATGTTAAATTTTCTTACAATAAAGTCAAGGATAAATTCTCTTTAAATTTCATCTACTTATTATTGGCGGTAGACATTTATTTCTTTATCATGGAATTATAAGTAGGTGTATTTTGAATCTTATTCTGGTATTTAAAAATTAAGAACTAATACCCTTCACAGAGAGAAATAAAAAGGCAACATTTTATCGGCATTAGTCAACTTATGTTTGGTTTAATTTCTGTTATTTTATCATATACAGAGGGATCCAAATTAAACCTAAGTTATTTAAGCTACTACTGTGAGCCAAATGGGAATGTAAATTGCAGCCAAATTTTATACGCATACTTTTCTAAGTATGAAATTTTGATTTTAGGAGGAAATGCTCCTTTTTTGGTTTGATGAGAAAAACTGGTGTTGGTATGTACATAAATTGGTTATTTCAAATAAATAAATGCTGCAAATTTTCTTTTACGAAAAGATGGTAAATTATTAAATTTCGCTAGCTCTAATACTGTCATGTGCATTTCCTGTGTTGTTTGACTAATCACTGCAAAGTTAATCAAACAACACGGGGAGCTTTTCTTTGTTTCTGTTTGGTTTGCAGTGCTGAGAAAATTTGATTACTAAAGACCCAATCACTTCAAAATGCAGCAATAGTTGTTGAAGATTTAAAAATGTAAATTTATAACGGCTTCAGCTTTTTTATCGGTTATAGCATTTTCAGCGCTACAGCTGCTAAAAGTGTTTAATGAAAAAATTCTATATCCTGCAGTTAGTGTCATAGTGACAGAAATATAAATTATTTTCTTACTTTCCTTATAAGGTGAGATATATTTAAATTCTTTCAGTTTCATGTAAATGATAATCAAAAATTGATGGAAACCTAATTGGTGCACACATATTCAAGGGAGCAAAAATGTACCAAATGTTAATCCCAAAATTATGAAAAAGTGTTTCATAATTTTGGGTAGTATCATTTTTAAAATTTTAAAATTTAATAATGACATTTAAATTTGTTTTTGTTAAAAAACCTTAAAAAATATTAAATTGTCGAATATTTTTAGTTTTCTTTCGCATATCTTTCAATTTATCCCATGCTATTCTAATCTAAATGAACTTTGCATTATTGTTAAAGAACGTTGAAGTCATAAATGAAGAATGACTTTATGTAAACTTCCCATAAAAATACAGGAAACAAGTTTAAAAATCATTAATATAAAAAGAAAGTTAAAAGTGCATCAACTACGTCTTTAGGAAAAGAGTTTGTTTTGTCTTAAATTGTCTCAATTCAAGAATAAAATACCAAATTTTTCCAATTTTTAATCATTAACTAACCCTCTAAATCTTAATATAATTTTAGTTCAATTACTTAAAAATACTGGAATGTTGAAGTAATTTTCAAATAAATAAACAATCTCACCTCCATTTAAAAATTACAATGATAATTTATGTTCTTAAAGTTTTGTTATGCAACAGAGGCATAATTTTAATTGACAACTATTTAGAAAATGTATGCTCGGATATCTTTTAAATACTCTTAGAAAACCATCCTGTCTTAAAATCCATCTAGGCGAGCATTTCTAAGGAACAAAGGATTTGCCATGGGTATTCAATCACTCATTCTTATCGAAAGAAGGAGGAAATTGGCAATAATATCCAGGAGATTGAAAGGGCTTCGCAACGTCATTAGACGATATTTGAGACACACTGATAGTTTTAAATAATAAAGTAAAATATAAAATAAAATATAAAAAAAAGATACATGTTTCAGATAAACAATGAAATGACTACATTCCAAAACTATTTATTTATAATATTACATATATTAGAGCAAATTTAAAATTCAAAGAGACTGGAACAGTGAATTTTGAATTTTTTAAAGATGCTTCTTTAACACGTCATGCATATCTGAGCCTAGAAATAATTATCTAAACACTAGGGAAATTTATTAAATGATTTTAATATGGAATAAATAATTATTTCTACATCCTTGATATTAAAATCATCTTATCCTCAGCAGGATATTCTCATATACATTCTCATTAATAAACTCTGTAGAAATTCTGCACTCTTAATGAGTTCAATTAAGACGTAGAAAGTAAAGGATCCATTCGCATCTCTTAAATTTCAAAAGCAATTCTGTCATCATCGAATACAGTTACAATTCAATTCTCATTTCAGACTCCTTAGAGGCGACTTATTGAAATTGAAAGGAATTCTAACTATTTGCAGCAGCTCCAGGAGAGCAGATTTTCAGGAAAGGTAACATCATTATTCCCTCTCAGGCAATTTAATAAAAGTTCTTCCGGAACGTAGGTAAGCTACAATTTTCTCCCACTTATAGAGAAAGCTTTTACAAGCTTTTAATCGCTTCGCTGTCTTGTCTTGCTTTCTGTTGTCTGTTATCAGATAAATACTCACTGACAGCTGAAATGGAGTACAGATAAATCTGAAACTTTACGTAATTAATCACTTTCTCAACAGTTAATGGCACTTATAATAGAGTTCTGTTGTAGAAATTTTCAGGCTTCACGTTGTTTTTATTGTTTGTTAATTGATACCAGAGTATAATTGATCGTTTAATGAAAGTATATTTATTTTTAAATCTGGAATAGAAATTAATTTTTCCTCCTTAGTAGTTTTTAGAATGAGAATGAGAAAGATAAATACTGCTTATTGTTTTAGAAGATTCCCTGATTATATGAATTTTATTATCAAATGGATGGTTTTGTTATAGTACAGCATCTTATTAAACATTCTGCCTTCTACTGAGACAAGATATTTATTTTTTCTTATTTCTTTTAAAAGTTTACAAACAATGAAATATATATATATATATAGATAGATATATGTATGTATTCCTCTTAGTCTTTTTTAACAGGAGAAAACTTTAAATTGTGCTCTACATTCTCCTGAACCCTTCAATGCATGTATAGAAAAAGACAAACATTATAATAATTGCCCAGTATCTTGTGAGTATTTAAAAAAGTGCAGCACAAACTCTTTCTAACATTTTGTCCTCATTATGCATTCTACCTTACACTAAGCCAATGATGTACTTACTTTTTTCTAATTTATTTTTAAGTTTTATTCCTTTATTTATAGATATTGTACTTTTTTCTTTAAAATTCTTCCACTTTTTTTTAGATTCTTTGTTTCCTAAGTTTAAATTAAACATCTTTGGTAAAACTTTATTCTATTTCTATGTTTGAAGAATACTTTTACTATGGAATATAATGCAGGTAATTTTGTTTGAGGCATTTAAACCTTCTGCACGTTTTCCTTTTATGCCTACTTCTTTATTTTTTATTCTTGATTTTTTATTTCCTTGGTTATATTTAGCTTTTTTGCCTCTAGTACACTTGTGCATGTAAGAGTTTTTTTGAATAGCCACTCCTTTGGCAGCTTTTTAAATTCATTTTTAAATTCTAATTATGATCTTTTTAACGGTGTAATGCTAGTTTTAGCACACACCTAATTGCCATCATAATATTAATCGGAAGATAATTATGAGTTCATTTATCAATAAATTTTAAAATTTAAGATATACAAATAAAATTAAACTGATGAGCAAAATACTTATTATTTTGCTTTTCATTGAGATTCTGATTTGCATATTAAGGCATTAGAAGTCTTAAAATATACTGAGGAAATAATATATTTTTTTAAATAGCCTAGTTTTTGCTAGTTTATTTATGATTATAAAATATTATTATCTTTATATTAGATTACTTTTGTAATAAACCAGCCCATTCCATGAAGCTAAATAGCTCTTAGAGAATTCTTTAAAATAGTATTTACTCTTTCATTTAGAGTTTTCTGTCATTTGGTAACTATTAATAAAATTTTGCTAACTTTAAAATTTGTTAAAAAAAACCTTGAAAGTACAGGGGTTTTTTGATTAAAGTTCCACATTGATATGGTTATAAGAAGAAAACTATTGGACTTAATGTTATCAAACTTTAAGCCGTAGTTTAAGTAATAATTTAAGAAAAGTCTTGCGAATTTCTTTACCATTAAAAAGAAGCTCATAAATTCTCTACCAGGGGAGAAATGGTTCTGTACGTACTATTGTTTAGCAAAATGGGACATGAAGAAAGATATCAGTTTAAAATGTGTTTAATCGTTTCTAAAACCTGTTACAAACCATGTTCAATGTGACGTCCACCATTTTCCGGAATCTAGTAAAATCACATTACTGTACTCTCAATAGTAGTCCTAGTACATCAAAAGGAAGGTTACGAACACACAGGCGTATCTCATCCGCAAAATTGTTCAAATTATCCCCTTAAACAGTGCTTTTTGAAATAATACACAAAGAAAAGGCTTTGCATCACGTTTCAGAAATTAGCATATCAGATAAGATTAAACACATTTTAAACCATGTCCTAAACCATTTTGTCTAACAATATTGCATATAGCACTATTTTTTCCTTAGTGGTGAGTTTTTTTTGACATAAAAGAAATCCTCACTACATCCTTTAAACTATCACTAAATTTGATAATATTTCATCCAGTAGTTTCCTTTTGATGTCAGTTTCAAAATGGAAGTTTAATTACAGCCACCCTTATATCAGTTGATTTGAAATTCTCTAAAATAACAAGAAGAAAATTATTATTGAAAAAAAAAATAATTTAGTTCTTAACTTTTAATGGGAAATTGAAATTTTAAGGCTTGATGAATTAGTTTTGCTCCTGGAAGCTGTTACCAGAATAGCTTTTGTTAAAAGCATAAAATTCTTTGATATAGAAAAACTAATTGGTTTTAGCAATTAATATTTTAGAAAATTTTATTAAAAATATGAAGTGTTTTCTCGTTTTAGTAAATTAATTAGATTATTTTTAATTAATTAAAACTCATGGAACCAGATAGTAAAATTTAATTATACTTATAAAATGGAAATTCCAAAAATATTATAAATGATAATTTATAAAATATAAAATCAATATTCTAAAAATAATTTAATAAAGTAATTTAAGTGCAAAACAATCAGGCTATCACATTTTTAGTAGCACGATTCTTAGGCTCAAGAGACTTAAGAGTTAAAACAACTCCATTTATTTAAAAAAAGAATTGGATGATAATGGAGAAATTATGCACATAAGCTTGTATGCAAAATTTAACAACTTACGATTTAATCTAATTATTTAAATTGTTTTGTTTTTTGAGATTCCTTTTATAATATCCCATGTTCTATTTTTATGAAAGTCTCGAATTTAATGGAAAAGTATTTCGATTATTTCCTTATGATTTTGTCATATAAGATACTATTTTTAATTTCCCACAGAATTTTTTTACAAAAAAAATTGTGCACTGTTTTGTTTTATTCATTTTGGGCTAAGCATTTCTTGATTTCATGTTTGGTTTTCATGAACTTTAAGGCTTATTTTAGAGCTGATATTTCACCATTGTCGATTTGGAGTTTCTTAGATAAAGTTTTTATTATTTTATGGTATTTCCAAAATTTTGAACTCTTTGTATCTGAAGTTATAAATTGTTACTGATGAAGGTCATTACACAATTTTATCTCAAAATTTTGTTGAATCTGTCTGTTTGAAACATACGAAAAGCAGTGGCATATTAATTGAATTATATTTTTAGTGTTAAAAGCCCTTAATTGAAAATATGCTTTATTAAAAGAAAAAAATATATATATTTTGGAAATATAAATTACTATTTTATTACGTTTAGCACTTCGAGGCAAAATAAACTAAAAAAATATTTTCTTCCTTAAAGAATAACTAATTGTTTATTGAATATTGCATAAAAATTCTGTTTTTTCGTCAAAATAAAATTGCCCACAATTCTAGACAGACTATGAAAATAAACTTTTTCCCTTTATGTATACTTTCTTAGTGCGGAGATTATTTAGATAAGAACTGAAAACAAATTTTTTCTTAAGAGCAATAGAAACTCTGTTAAGTATCCTATTTTTAGACTTCCACTAATTTATTTAAACAAGTTCTAAAAGAAATATTCAGTTCAATTTCAAGGAGAGATGAGAAAAATAAATGTGCAGATCTTCTGACTATTTTCTTACATTTCATAAGCGAAAGTCTTTACATTAGTTAAATTGATTTTTTTTCTTAATTATGTATTTTATAATAATTCAATTATTCTTCTATTGAATTTTATTACACATTTTTTGGATTCAATAGAATGTTTGGAATATTTATTATGATTAGTTCTTGTTTCATATTTTTTTATGATTAAATACATTCGGCATAATTTTAAAATTAATTAAGTTCAGCAACAAACTATTCGCTCTTCATTTTCATAGCATTTATTTTGTCATGTCATTCAACTTCACTTAGTAGCATCCTATCAAAAAAAGCCATCTACTAATTTTTAGTCATATTTTTATAATGAATATAGAATATTTTGATTGCCTGTCTATGGTTTCATACTCATGGAATTAATTGTGTAAATGGCTATTTTTATAAACTATGACAGCGATGATTCACTATCAGAGAAAGGGAAAGGCGTGTGAGCTGGAATTTCAAACATTAAAATTCCACTATGCAGAATCAGCGGAACTAATTCTTAATTTGGAGAAAACGGAACTTCCAGAAATTATAACTCAAGTTCCTAATTTTCTTCAATTAGACGTTGTGATGAAACTCTTTGATTCGTACAGGCTATCGCTGAGGTTTCAGAACATCAACATATTAGAAAAATGTACAACCATGAGAGCTGTATTAATAAATTTAGAAAAAATTATATGAAAAATTTAAAAAGTGCATAGTGTAAAGTATTAATTATTAAAAAATGGAAAATATAAAGTAATGGTAGGAAACATATATTTAGAAAATATCTAGAAATAATATTTAATACACATGTTTATGATGTTTTCATACCCGATTAGAGCAGCAAACCTGTATGTTAATGCACACATGTGTATGTTTTCAGAATTTTTGAATTAATTATATAAATTAAAAATTCACAAAAGCCTTTTTATCGCTTTATGAATAAAAAAATTATTCCATTTAATATTTATTTTATTTCTTATAGTCTTGTTCTGAAAGTTATGCTTTTCTATATTTAAAGCGCAGTAAGGTATCCTTATTTATTTAATTTGAAGTTTTGTGTACTTGATGGCAGCATCTTAATTTAACCTATTTTTTTCCATTCTATGCTTAACATGTTGCGCAGGCTAAATATTATTTTTATTTGCTACTAGCTGCTACCCGGCGCGTTGCTGAAGAAAAAGAAATAATTTTGGAAAGATTACACAATTTTACTACGTCTGTAAACATTTCGAAAGTGCAAGTAATGCGTATTCAAAGTTTCATCGCAAACGGTTGAGAGGTACCGCATTGGAATAAGAGACATACAGACAAACATTCATTTTTATCTATATAGATTCGTGAAATCAATTGTTGGATAGAAGGTTTAAAATATTTTTAAAAATTGATTAGAATAGAAATTTAATTTATATATAAGATATTGGTATCACCAAAATAATAATTTTTTAAAACTTTAAGATTATTTCCTTTGATTAAAAGTCTTTTGTATTGTAATATGTTTCTAAGTAATTGTATAAAATCCAAGAATTTTATTTTATTTTTATTTCATTAAAGTTTTTCTCCATTGTTACATATTTTTGTTCTCCAAAATATATCACTTTGAGAGATCTAATCCAAATAGTCTTGACAGTACCCCATTAACACACATTAAACTTTGTTAAAATAAAAGAAAAAAATGAGAAAGAGATAAATTTTAGAAAATATATGGAGTAAATATTATAGAAAATATTTTTTGAAAAATTAGCTGTCGGTTATTCATTAAATTCAATCTAGATTTTTATATAGTAGTGATAGTTTAAATGGTGATGGTTTTTTACGATGATTAAAAAATCTGGTAAAATTCTACTAAATTTCCACAAAAAACTAGATTTATATCATAAAACGTTATTATTATTAATAATAATAATTATTATAAACAATTTTATTATTATTAATTAATAATAATTTTTATCAATAATTTTTTTATTATTAATTAATAATAATTTTATTATTATTATTATTTAAATTATATTATAATTTTTGAAATTATTTTATTTTAATAACTAAACTGACTTAAATATATTTTCGTGTAATAATTCTTTATGAATTTTGTCAGAAAATAAATTGAAATATGGCTTATGTTTTAATTGAATAAATTTTGCGATTGAACTTTATAATAATTCTTAGGGAAGCCTCTCCCGGCTTTCAAACTATATTTAAGATAAAGTTATCAATTTTAAGCCAATAGCTCTACCTTGAAATTCACTTGAACAGGAAGACAACAGAAATCCGCTTTCAGTTTTAAAATGTAATATGTAGTGATCATTACACATTGCGAATGATTACAAACAGCACAAATGCATATAAAAATTGTTTTAAAAAAACAATTTTTTTTTACATTTTTGAAAGTTTGTTATATAATTTTTCAGTAAATATGGACCATTATTAATTTAATCAATTATAAATGCGCTAAAATAAAGATATTTATAAAACTGTATCTGTAGAAATTTTCAAAATATTTTATTCATTGGGAAAAACATGAAAAACTATGCAATTTCTTGTTTTCTGATAAAAGAATTAAGACAATAAGTTTCAAATTCTCTTAATTTGCTTTTAAAAAGAAATCAAAATTATTAATAATAACGTCAAGATTGATATTATGCATTGATATGCAATATTTTTTTTGCCTAAAAGTTTTAAATAAGAGGATGTATTTCCTTAAGACTTTAATAAAAAAATGTAATTATTTATTTCTGTATTTTAATTTTTTCTTTCAGACTTGGAAGTTCAAAGCAATGAAGGAAGCAATGTTCAGAATTGACTCTATTCAGAAGGTTACATACATTACCAGGTGGCCACTTTGAAATAAATCCCCCCCCCCCAAAAAAAAATATTCTCACACTTTAAACTAATTCTTTTTTCATTTGTGCAGAAATATAAATCTGCAAATGGTAATAAAAATATTAAATTGTGAATAATAGAAATAAATTG
>JAPMOQ010041213.1:803684-819532 GCA_026543055.1 Argiope trifasciata | reverse complement strand
TTATGCACAAGAGAAAAATTATTCTATTTCAACATTTATAATAATAAATAACGTTTATAATAAATAAAAGTTTTATCTTTTATTTATTTCAATGCTTTTTAAGATAAATAGGCATATTTATTTATTAAATATCAAGCGAACATTCAATAAATAATCAGTAAAAAAGAAAATGAGTTGTTTTATTGACGAGTATTTTCTTAAAAATTGTAGGGATTTTTCAAAATTAATCAACTAGCTAGACTTTAGATGGGCCATTGAATCTGATATGATTAAACAAATTATACCGCTTGTACAAATTAATATTGTGATTTATTAATATGGAAGAAAGGTACATGACGTTTAAAAAATATAATATAAATGCATTTTTGTTGATTTATAAAATGTTTGTAAAAATATGTAAATATATACATAGATTAAAATTTTTATTTTTATTAGCGACTTTAAATCTGGTGTCCGATTCGAAACACAAGGAATGGTTTGAATGTAGGCACAAAAAATATTGCAAAGAACACCTGCTAAATAGATAAATAATATTTAAAGATCAAATCCTTTTACAGGAACTGTATTTTTTGGTTTAAATTTGAGTTGTGTATTTCTAAAATAGAGTATCTTACTGAATGAAGAAAATTTACGAGAGTTAACTGTAGAATTAGGTATTACAGCAGTTGTAACTTCAAAAGTATATATTTAAGCGGGTGTCATTTGCAGAAGAGTGAATTTCGATGTGATATTTACAATAGAAATATTTTCGAAATTATTTAACAACAAAACAGAGGTCCAAGAAAGAACTGAAAAAAGGAAAATATATTGTAAAAAAGTAAAGAAAAGAGAATATTGTCCCAAAAAAGAATAATTGAAAGTTACAGTGAAAAAGGAGAGCGGAAAATAGCTGCTCAAATTAGAACTGGGATTTCTAATTGTGATTCAGAATAATAATAATATGTATAAAACTATTTAATTGAATGATAGTACTGGCTTTGCTAAATTAGAGATTGTACCCGCATATTAGTCTTCCTACCATGAGCTAAACGATTGTAAAGTTCAATGATAAATTGTTTTTCATATTTTCTGTTAATTCACTATAATAATCTTTTTGATTGTTAACTGTAATAATAGCTTGATTTGTTGTAAATTACGTAATGGCTTGAGATTGGTTATGGCGTTGCTGTGGTAACCTATAGATAATGGAGTCAGTAATATTTTAAAAAGAAAAACTAATGGAATTACGAAGTTGTGTCATGAAATATGAATTTCAATATTAATTAATTATTAAAAACAGTAACGCCATGAACAATTTTTTTTTCAATACAAATTTCAATATTGAAGTTCGTATTTCAAGACATAACTTCGTAATTCCATTAGTTTTTTTATTTTTAATATTTAAACAATATTAATAAAATAATTTTTTATTGAGCTTTAAGTCGGTTAGCTCGTGGCAGGAAGACTAATATGCAGTTAGAGAGATTAAGATTTTAATTACATTTTATTATGACTTTTGAGCGTCTGTGAGCTATAAAATCATTATTTTTTTCTTTTGAAGTTTTGTGCATTATATGCAACAATTTTACAATTTTAATTCAACAATTTTAATTTATTGAAACATAAAAGCTATTTTTTTAAAAAAAATTAGAGATCCCAGGAAATTAAAATTGTTGAACAAAAATATTTATATTCTATGAAAATATCAGTTTCTGTTACAGGCTTTAATGTGAAAACAGAATCCTCAACATTCTCTGTTGTAAAAGAGCTGAAGAAAGTTTTGATGCAACTTTAAACGAAGTTATTTGAATCAATTCCTTTTCTGAATCGTATATAAATGAATTTCTACTTTCTATTGCTACTTTATACTTTGAATTTCTATTTCTACTTTCTACATCAATTTGAGATAGAATTTAATAGTATATTAGTCTTGAAAAGAGAAATAAAATAACTTATTAGAATCAAAATTGTAATAAGTGATGGAAAAATATGAGATATAGAAAAAAAATTGTTCTTAAGGAACATTTAAGCTTATTAAGTCTTTCAAAGTAAGATTAAGGCCATTAAAAGAAGTATTGTTATTGTAGTAAGTTATTGTTGTATGAAGCTACACTTTTAGAGCAGTATTGAGGGAAATTATAATAAGACTATTTACTCCTGAAGAATTCTACTTATAAAAATATTGGAAAGAAAATAAGTATTAATAGTGTATTCCTTCAAATATTTGCCTGCTTGACTAAATTTCGTATTAACTTTTCTACTAAATAGTTTATTCAAAGTACGGAATATGGTTAGAAAACTCAATGAACTTTTTTTTGTTTTCACTGTCATATAATTATTTTTCTTTAGACCGAAATAGTGGAAAAACTGACGGTAGTTTATATTAAACACTGAACTAAAATATAATTGCTAGAGGAATATTGAGTGAGAATTGATTCTTAATACCGGCTTTCTCCAAGAACATTTCCTCTTACATAAAAACTGACAAATGAGAACAATTTTAAAATTAGATTTACTTGAAATACTAAAGTTGTCTTAAAAAGGAGACAAATTTAAATGAAAAGGAAAAGATTGAAATGTAATGAGAATATAAACTTGATAAATTATAATACAGAATATAAATTTCAAAGAAGAATCACGAATCGTTTTATTTACTACATATATAATTTAATTATAGCAAGAATTTCTAGTTAATTTCAGTTACTAAAAAGCTATAATAGGTTTCATTTGAATAGGGGAAAAGACGTCAGAATTCATATCTTAATAGAAAATTAATTAAAACTGGTTGAAACAAAACTAGAGACAAAACATTCTGTTTTAGACATACGAAGAATTATGAGTTGTTAGAAAATTTTTGTTTTTAATACTTCTTTAGAAAAAATAAAATTCATTAATAAAAATAGAAGCACTCATTAACAAATTATAAAGACACAGCAGTGAGATTAATGTACAATTAATCTCATTGCTTTGAGCTCTCTTTGCAGGCACAGACTGTATATTCTAAACAAAAACATATTGCAAAGATTTAAGCTCTATTTCTATTAAGAAAACGAAAAAAAATACTTTAATAAATTTTTGTAGATGTAGTTTTATTTGACTGAAGTGAAACTGGATACTAAAATTATAAAAATGTAATAATTGGAATTGGAAATAGTTTTAGGACATTAGTTTTTCTCGGTCAAAACATTTTACCTTTCAATTTATATTTTCAACTTTATTACAAGTTTACACTTTTCATATAAAAATAAAGTGAAAATGTAAAATTTTTTTTCTGTTAAAATTCAAATTTTCTGATCACATTATTTTTTCTTTATAAATGGAGATAATTTAGATAATTATCTTTTCTGGATGTTTTTATAAGTTAGAAAAATTATCGGCAATGTCAAAAATAATAAACATCGATTCTAATTCAATTTCCTATCATGCAACTCCATCAGCATATTTATTCACGTTTAATACAAAATAAAATCTCGATGCAATGAAAACATGATTTCTTTCACTTCTTTCTTTATGAAAAAAGAAATAATAAGTATTGATTCCCAAAACGGAAGAAAGAAAGAACTAACGAGTTAGTGGATTTCATTCTATCTCTTGAAAAATTTACGCTAGTGAAAAAATTGATTCGAGGTTTAATTAATCAGAAATTCTCTCAGGAGGGGATCTTGTAACTGAAATCTCCTGTTAACAAAAATAATTTCCATTTTTTTTGGTTCTTTCATTTACATCTTAGAAGGAAAGCAGCATATTTTAATAACTTCTGTTTGTGTAATTATAATTTTCTGTTCAATTTCTTTTTGTCACTATTTCGCTACTCAGTATTTGAATCGATTGATGTGTATTAGAAATGAATTACAGCATTTCATAGTTAAAATTCCTTTATGCTTTTTTGAAAATCTGAATCATTAAATTTCTTGTTTTCTTTCAGTTAAAATCCTGTTTTCTAAGTTCCATGATTTAAAATATCAGACAACTTTCTGTGGTTATAAAAATAAAAATATTGTTAAAAATAAGTTATAAAAATTGTTTGAGAACTATTTTAATAACAATTATTATTGAAATATATAAGGTAGGTCAGAAATATATAGATAATTATATTAGAATTTTTAAATATTTTATTTAAAAATTCTTTAAAATATTGCATATTGCATAAGTATCTGTTTTTCTACATTTTGGTCAAAACTGATAATTCAGGTAATTGATGGTATTAAACATTCAATCATGTGCGATTTGAGATTGTATACAGTTTTGGAGGATAAATGAAATAATAGGCGCATTAAGACCTACGTCAAATTAACTCTAAAACTTATCAACCACACTCAAGTTCATCATTTTTGTTCATATGGCATTTTTGTTCATTGTCATCAGTAAACGATGACACAATGGCAAAAAGATGATGTCACAGCTAATCGTTTCCTATTATAAACTGATTACTATTACTTTTATTAAAATTATTTTCATAGTTGAACTTAATAACTTCATATTCATCAACCAGCTTCAATTACATTTAAAGAAGTTTTACTTGTACTTTAATAAAGGTGTTTGTTATTCCTCTCTCACTGTATAAAATTCAAAGCAATTTTTAAGTTCATGAATGTTTTGTATGGCATGGACAAACAGTAGGTATAAACATTGATATTTAGCTTGTGTTTAGTACTTTTTTTGGAACCTATTGTGTGATTCTTGCTAATCAATTTCCAGTATTAAACAACAGGTTTCGAAAAACGAATATGAGTCTTATACACTTTGTTTCAAGTCGATTTATACCAAATTTCTAAACATAACTATAATTAAAGTTACAAAAACCACATGCAGAATTTTATATATTTAAGTCTTCACATTTTGAATTATTATTTATATATATACTTGTGAAAGTACCGATCAACAGAAAATTAACTTCAAGAGCCTGATTCCAGATTTGATTGTCATCTACATTTAAGATGCTAAATTTGATAATCAAATTCCATTCAACTAATTATTTTCCTTTTGTTGTTATTAAGTCAAGGAATAGGAAGACTTTCCCTGAAAATAATTTACTCAAAATATGGCAGAAATCTAAAAATTTGTTTTGAAACCAAATGCTAATTTTTGCCCGTCTTTGTAACAGACAGCCATAATACCAAAAATTTATTTTTTGGGCCCTGGAAGTTCAAGGAAGTGGAGACTCCTCAAAATCTCGAGATTGAAGTTTTTGACGGTTATAGTGCTTTCTCTAGATTTTGTCCAAAAGAAAATAAAACTCCATGTGTTGTGTGTGACTATGGAATGTACCAGTATGATTATCATATTCATACCTTAGTATCAAATATTCATAAGCTAGTGGAGAATAAATAACAATATTTATCCCCATTTTGCTTTGATTTGACTGGTTATGATTCTCTTTCTTAATAAACTAAGAATTATAACTGGTGTAGTTGTTTCAAATTCTGCAAAGATAGTTCAAAACCATTCATTTTATTCATATTTTTGTCGATTTTTTTTCATTCTTCACCCCCAATGTCTTCATTCCCATTTAGTTACTTTTTGAATCAAAAATACTTATTTTAAATTATATGCTATAAAATTTATCATCAGTATAAATTACAAAACTATCAAGGCTCATTGAATTTGCTGTACAATAATTGGGCATTTATATAAAATTAACATTTATATTTCATATATTAACCGGAATACGATTATACTATAATACTACAACCTGTTGTGCTGCCATTCATGAACAGCATTCAAGGGGGTGTTTCCAACAGGATAACGCTCGCCCTCATACCACTGTTGTAACCCAACATGCTCTACAGAGTGTCGACATGTTGCCTTGGCCCGCTAGATCACCAGATCTTTCTCCAATCAAGCACGTACGGGACATCATTGGACGACAACTCCAGCGTCATCCATAACCAGCATTAACCGTCCATGCATTGACCGCCCAAGTGCAACGGGCATGGAACTCCATCCCACAAACTGATATCCGACACCTGTACGACACAATGCATGCACGTTTGCATGCTTGCATTCAAAATTCTGGCGGTTACACCGGTTACTAATGTACCAACATTTCACATTTGAAATGGCTCTACCTGTGATCTTGAAACTTTAATCAATTAAATATGTTACCTAGACAAATGTATTCCTAAAATTTCATTACTGTACAATAATTTTTTCTTGGTGTTGGGATTTTTTTTCCATCAGTGTATTTCGAATAATAAACATCTTGTACAGGAAATTCAGGTTAATATTGGTTATATTTCCAAATCGTTATATGTAAGTATATAGTTCTAGTTAGACAAATGATGTAAAGAATTACATACTATTTTTTGTGTCAGTAAATGTCAGTAAAGTTCGAGGGCAATTAAAAATATCTAATTTGTTTTATTATATCAACTGATATTAAAAATCATTACGATAGAAGGATATATGGGAATCTTTTTTATGATTAACAATAAAAATTTTAAAAACAAATTTTTATTACAGTATTAAAAACCTGGAATTTTTAACTATTTTCTCATTTTTTTCGTCCATAACTCAATATAAAATATAAATTAAATCACAAAATTTTTAAAATATCAAATCTACTACTAAGTAGTGAAAGTTTTATGTAATCATTTTTAAATTTATGTTCTGAAATTTTTTTAAAAAAGTACTTCTATTCATGCTTTGAAAAAATTTAAAAATTAAATCTATTAGATCCCACAAATGCCAATAATAATAAATAATAAAAATTTATAGTCTATAGTAAATCCAGAAATAAACGAATAAGGAATTTACGAAATTCATTTTTACAAATAAGAAATAAACGAAGTTAAGTAAAAGTGTGTTAAAATAATCAGATATTAATTGTGAATTTACCAATTATTCCGTACACAGAGATTATGAATATGAAATATAATATATTCTTTTCCCGTGATATAAAGTGGAAAATAATAACATGACTTGCTGATTTATTTAATGATTTGATGTTTATTGTTGACAACATGACAATTGTATTTGTCTGAAATTAAGAATTAGTTTTATAGAGGAAACAGCTAATATACATCTCTTAGGTCTGTCTTTCAAGAAATGATTCTAGTGCTTTAAAATTAAGACTATTATTTTCAACATCAAATCAAATTCTCTGGAAGAAGAAAATATTAAACAGTATTATATACTAATAATCATATTATTAAGAATATATTTAACACCTTTTTATAGCTAACACAGCTCGCAAGCAAATTATTTAATTCTATATGTGCATGAATTGTGAAGGTAGATAAGATTGTATCAACGTATCATAGAATACTAATGATGAGACATTCAAAAAAATTAAATGACATTCTTTGCTCGAGTTTTTTCTTGAGAATTCTAAGAGTAGGATTTCCTCCAATTTTACTTAAGATTCTTACCACTAACCTGTAATCGGATGTTATCCGATATAATCGGATATTCTGTCTTTGAAGCATTGGTGCTGAGTAAGAAGATCTTTATCTTGGATGGTTGAGTGATTTGCGGAGCGACATTCTTAAGACGATTCTGTGATAATTAAGTGAGAAAGGCAATACTTATATGATGGATTGTATTATATATAGATATATGAAATGATAAATATTCAAAATACGTAGTTTTATGTTGATGTCAATTCAACATTCAGTTATTTCAGTATAATAATAATAATTACATAGGTATGCTTCCCTTTAAATTCGATATAATAGATATAATAACCTTCATAATAGCTGCACTTATTGAAACTTTTAACTTAAAAAATTATGCAATTATAGCGAATACAATATTGTAATTATTACTTTTTGTTGTTGTTTAAAATGTATGAATGAAATAATTTTTTTTTATTTCAATTAGTGCTTAAGATTTTAGCCTTTCAAAAATTTACAAAAAAGTTTTTAAAAAGTATACTTTTTTCATATGTCACTCTGCTATCAGATAGTTTTAAATCGAAATGCTATACATCAGTATTAAAAACTCTCATTATCAATATAGAAATGTATAATTGTTGACCGGGATGCAAGTAAAAAATGCACAATCACTTTATGTAATATTTTAGAAAATAACGGAGCAGTATCCCTTTTTCATTCATTATTTTTTATTTGAATGATGCTTATATTTTTCTCAGTTGAATCATGCATACTAATTTACACCTAGTTATTTTAAGAACGACTGTCATTCTTGATTTAACAGATAAATATTCAATTAATTTCCTTTAAATTCTTAGTGAAACGTACCTAACGTTCAAGAAAAATGATCTGAACGAATATTTCAAGACATTTTTCTATATCATTTTGAATTGTATATGAAAACGTTTACTTTTGTGTTCTAAAGTTGGTTTGTTTTGAATTTCGAAATTTCTTTTTCTTTTTCAAAGCACAACATTGTAACAGATTTTTAAGAGGAAAACTCTGATATCCCCAGTCTTTATTGTAATTGTTTCTTTTGATTAGGAAAATTATTTTCAAGTTTATCCCTAATATCTAGAAAAATATATTTAGAATTAGCTAGAATTTCCTTGTTTCCTAAAATAATTTTATCAAATATAATTTTTTTTGTAATATTAGAAATGAAATGATAGTGAATGAATAAGCAAAGAATAAGAGGTTCTTTTATGTAAATTAAATATTAGAAAATGTATGGTGTTGCATTTTAAAGAATCTTTAAATTTTGTCTACATTTTGAAATAATTTTTTTTTGAATCTTAAGGCTACAAATCTGAAGGTGATGCAATGGCTTTAGAATAAAAAAATCATGATTTCCATTTTTATATGTTTATGATAAATAATATGACATGCAGAAATTTTTAAGTTCGAATAATAGCATCGAATATTATAAAGTTAGATTTGAATTTGGTTGTATTTTATTAAAATATGAAACAAATTAAGTTTAAATTTTTTCTTTTCTTTTACTTTTTTAAAAATAAACTAAAACTGTTCATTATAATTTTTTAAATATTAATTAAATATTAAAGAAATAAATTACCTCTCTTAAACATGTGCACTCGAAAAATATTTCAGCTTCTGGTAAATATTTCTGAAAAAAAAAATACATCAGGAAAATTAGGATAATTAAAAGCTCACATTTCCAAGGAAGCAAACATTATATTTATCTTCACTATCATTCTGTAACAGTGGCGTTGTAATCTTACTAAACGCATCCGGTATGAGATAGGGCCTTTTGTATAGTAACCACAATTACCTGCGTCATTATTCCCCCTGGATTTAGCTTTCGTGGCACGCACAACATGTTAAGGTAATTGGGGGAATTTCGACATAGCGCAGGAATAATTAATATTCTCTATTTAAATGAGAATGCAATTTCAGATAAAAATATTTGGTGAGTTTATTAATCACAATTTATCTACAGTAGTTCAGTGGTATAATTGCTATCATTTATTTATATTCAATACTTTCCGATTTATGTTTGAAATGTCATTAAACATTGTGAATCCGTTAAAAAGCATAGAAATATGATTACAAAGCTTTGCCATAAATGATGTATGCAAGAAATTTGATTTTGTTGGTTTGTCTTAGTTTACTTAATTGAAAAAAAATTGATATTAAATTATTAAGCTACAACTAGCCTATTGATTCAACGACAGTAATGTAGCTTTAAATCCTAGAAAACAGAAAAATACAAAAATGCGAACTGAAATATTCTCTTGTCTAAATAATCTAACATCACGTGACTCTCTTAAAATTATATTAATATTTTTGAGTGAAATCAATATTAAAGCACTTATATTCATTTATCAATAAGCCATAAATTTACCATCACAATTTTACAACTTCCAATGCTGGATTTATAACAATAAAACGCACCCTTCTCATTTAATTCGACATTTCATGCAAAAAAATTCGAGATATAATGAGAAAGACATCTTTATTTAATCTTTGTACCATAATAACAAATGAGCACTTCGAATAAGGAAGTGATACAATCAGCATCCTATCGACAAGCCAATTGTTCCATGCATTTTGTTTATAGTAAAATATGTGGAAGACTGCAATTATTTTCACTCTGCAATTTATTTTTTTGTAATATCTTGTTTTTTTGGAAAAATTGTTTAGATTTGAATCACATAATATATATATATATATATATATATATATATATATATACACTGAAGTGACAAAAGTCATGGGATGACGGTTAATATCGTGTAGGTCCTCCTTTTGCCCGTCGAAGTGCAACACCTCGACGTGTCATGGAGTCCACAAGTCATTGGAAGTCCTCTGCAGGAATATTGACCCATGTTGTCTGTATAGACGTCCTTAATTGTGAAAGTGTGGATGGTGCAGGAGTTTGGACACGAACGGACCTTTCGATGATGCCCCATAAATACTCGATTGGATTCATATCGGGTGATTTAGGTGGCCAGATCATGCGCTGGAATTGTCCGGAATGTTCTTCAAAACAAGCGCGAACAGTTCTGGCCCGGTGACATGGCGCATTGTAATCCATAAAAATCCCATCGTTGTGTGGGTACGTGAAGTCCATGAATGGCTGCAAGTGATCTGCAAGCAGCTGAACATAACCATTTCCAGTCAATGAACGGTTTAGTTGCACCAGAGGACCGAGTCCATGCCATGTAAAAACAGCCCACACCATTATGCAGCCACCACCAGCTTGAACAGTGCCTTGCTGACAGTTTGGGTCCATGGCTTCGTGGGGTCTGCGCCACACTCGAACTCTACCATCAGCTCGTAACAACTGAAATCGTGACTCATCTGACCACGCCACGGTTTTTCACTGGTCTAGGGACCAGTCTATATGCTCACCAGCCCAGGAGAGTCGCTGTAGGCGATGTCGTGCTGTCAGTAAAAGCACTCGCGTCGGTCTTCTGCTGTCATAGCCCAAGGAAGACAAATTTCGCCGCACAGTCCTATCGAACACGTCCCTCGTACGTCCCACATTGATTCCTGCAGTTATTTGACGAAGTGTTGCGTGTCTATTAACATTGACCATTCTACACAGACGTCGGCGGTCTCGGTCGTTAAGTGCAGGTGGTCTCCCACTGCGCTGTCCATGATGGGATGTGATGCCTGAAATTTCATACTCTCGGCACACTCTTGATACTGTGGATCTCGGAATGTTGTATTCACTAACGATATCCGCAATGGAATGACCCATGCATCTAGCTCCAACTAACATTCCACGTTCAAAGTCTGTTAATTCTCGTCGTGCCGCCATAAATCACGAGAAACCTGTTCACATGAATAACTTGAACATAAATGAAAGCTCTGGAAAACGAACTGCGCATTTATACTTTTTCGCTGCGATACTACTGCCATCTGTATACTTGCATATTGCTATCCCATGACTTTTGTCACTTCAGTATATATATATATATATATATATATATATATATATATATACTTTGTACCTTTAACCGTGATAGAAAAGGTGATGAACATACAAGAAGAAAAAAAGTTGCAATCGAATTAACAATTGCTTTATGACAGAAATTTCTTTCTCTTATTTGATTGACATGAATTCTGGAATCAAAAAAAAAAAAAGAAACACATCAATATTTTCCTTTGAAAGAACTTTGTATTGAATAAAGTAAAGTACAAAATCAAACATTATTGAAAGAAATTGAAATAAATACACTCTCTATCTGGTAATATTATACAATTTTTATATTAATAGCAGAAGAAATTCGATAGATAGAATTATTATTATTTCATAATATATTTTGTGGACTTTTTGGAAAACATACTGGCTTTTCAGGATTTACTTAGAAGAAACAATGAGTAATGAGTTAAACTCAATATAGGGATTTGAACAAATTTCGGCAAGTTAGCATCTGTGTATCGTATTTCTTATTCAGCTTAAGTTAATCAGATTCGATTATCTATCACATTTAGTGAGGTTAGTTAAAATTTATCAAGAACTGGCCCCATTTATAATTTCAAAAGCTATTCAGTCTGTTTGGAAGGAAAATCTGGTTTGATGCTCATTTGGAACTTTTGTGAAACGGAGTATTGAAACTAGACAGAATTTCAATAGTTTACTCTACTTCAGGAGGAAATTTTTACTTTACAGAATTACTTCCTCTCTACTAGAAGCTGAATTAAAATCCATCATGTAAATAGAGTAAATGGAGACTGATTTCTATTCTTGAGAAAAGTTTCACTAAGCTTTTAATCGCTTCCTAGCCATATCTCGCTTTTAGTTCGCTGTTATCAGATCAGTTCTCGCTGACAGTTGAAATGGAGAAGTAATAGATCTGAAACAGTTAGTGATTTATCACTTTCTCACTAGCTAATGACACTTCTAATGCAGTTCTGCTGCTGCAGACTCTCATAGACAAAATTCAGTCCATCACGCTTTCGCTGTTGTTTTGTTGGCAGATTCGAATATAATATTAATTACTTAATGATTGATTCATTTTTGACTCTGATATGAGATTCACTTAGATTGTTTTAATATCTTTTGAGATAAATATGATTACTTTGACGAAAATAACTAGAAGCTGGAATACTGATGTTTAATGGATCAATTTGCTGCTTAAAATGGAGAATCAATTTTTTAAAATCATATTTAAATATATATGTTCAAAAAGGTACATATTATATGAAAGTGTTTAATGGAATGAATGGAAATGTGTCGGCAATTGTAAATCTCTATAGAAGTTTAAAATGCTCAGTATATCTAATTCAATGTGTAGATGATCAAAGAAATTATTGCAGTTTAAGAAATAAAAACTTATATGAATTATAAATTACATTTTTAAAATTTTTGTTATTGTTAACTTGAATCGCTTGAATTTTTATCTATCCGTGTTACTTTTTCAAACTCTTCTTATCAAATAAAAGTGCACTTTTCATGCCTTTACACGACATTTCTCTTTTGAGGGTTTGGGCAATGGTAATTTGCAATCGATTTTCATAAAATCCCTTAACTTAAGAAATTCTGAAATTATGTACATTTGTATTTTTCTAGTGATATTACCATCTTCAGCGCTTAGACATTTAAACAGATCTTTTGGATTATTTTATAAGCAGACATCTAGAACCAATTTTTAGAAAAAAAAATTGTAATACAAAATTCAATAATAATAATAATGAAGAAGAACTGCCAAACAATTTTCATTATTTATTGAGAACTAGCTGGTACCCGGAGCTTTGCTGCAGCAGAAGAAGTAACTTTGGAACTATCGTTTGGAATTTGAATTAGTTATCTTGTTTAATTAAGAATGATATTCATTTTCTTGTCGGCAATGAATATATTAATTATTGAATAATTAAAAAAGAAACTTAAATAAAATTTATTCTATTTTTATTATTTTATAATACGAACTTATATTCATCTTTATGTTTTAGATTTGCGTATTCTTTTAGAATTGTAAAGCTTAGTGTTCTTTCAGAATGTCAATGAAAGAAACTATTTATTGTATCTCGTGATCTGTTTAAAATTTGTTCAGAATTCTCAAATATAATTTCAGAAAATGTGATTAAAATATTTTCTTTTAAAATGTATTAAACAAAGTAGATATTTTTATACTTTAAGGTTTTTAATATAGAAGAAAAGATAAAATTTTTGAAATCTAAGATGATGCAAAATTATTTGTAATCTAATATTTTCTAAAGACACTAAAATTTTATAAATGTTTAATTAAAGTTTCAAACCTGTAGGATTGGTTCAAATAAAACATTCCCACTCAGTCTCTAATAAAACTATTACCTCAGAGAAAGACTGACATTGAATTTCCGCACAATAGCAACGAAATATTAACGTTTATCTTGAATTTTGTATCCTTATTTAATCTGGCGAGTCATCTTTACTTGGAAAGTTATTTGGTGGTTAGTCCATAGTTAACAGATGCGGTAAATAGATCTCAAAATATTTTTCAAACTTTAGATGATTATATTATGCTTATAACCTTCGCGTAAGTTCAAGTTGTTGAAGTTTTATCGGAATCGGATATACGGTACGGTAGCACATAAGAGACATATTGACAAACATTCATTTCTATTTATATATATAATATTTTTTATAATAAAAAATGGGGAAATATTTTTAATTCTAAAATATGAAGTAAAAAGAGAAATTTTAAACATTTCAGTCAAGTTTACGAATTACATAAATTTAAAACATTAGATACTGTAACATGTCACAATGTTTACGAAAAAAAATTAATTAAAGTTTGACAAAAATTAAAATATTTTAGATACGAATTTAAAATTACGTTAAATTGAAAGTTAAAAATACTATAAAACTAGAAGTTTTTGAAAACACTTTGAATTCTGTTGATTTATTGTAAAGAGTAGAAAAACCATTCTGTAGGAATTTTTGAAAGTATAACAGTAGAATCAACAGCTAAGGGATAAAAAAGAAGTATAAGTAGGTATTTAAAAATTTTAGTGTTATATTTCTTTAATCACTTAATCAGAATTTTTACTTATAATTACAACTAGTGGATAAAAATACAAATAATATTTAATATAGATGTTTTTTAAAAGCCAGTTAAAAATTCCCTGAAAATGAAAGGAGAATTTCAATTAAATAGAAAACATATAAAAATAATTAATAAATTGGAGCATTAAGAGATAAAAAAAACTTTCAATATGAATATAATTTTTAAAAGGATGGGAACACAATCGATAAACAAGCATACATAAAGGAATATAGAATGATAATTAATATATGATGATTTTTAAAATGAATTTTAGAAACATGTGGTTGGTTTGCACATTGATTTAAAAAAAAATTCTTCTTCAAGTATTAGTTTCATTCAAGCTTACCATGCTACAAAGTTTATAACAAAATACGAAAAAAAAAAGTATTCTTTATCGTGTTTTTTCAAATGTGATGCTAAAAAATATTCCACAACACTAAAGTTCATTAATTTCGCAATCATCAACAGTGGAGAAAAAATTCCCTTTCTAAACCTGCAGGAAAAGTGCTAAAATAATTGAAAATATCGATTCTACAATCGGTAAATATTAAGTTGTTGAGAGTTTTTCAATGATGGATAATTTTCTAGTATTTTCTATGGGCATGATATCGATCGAAAGAAAATGGTAAATTTCGTCATTAATTATTCTTTAATGTGATGAATTTGTTTACAAAATGTTTTGATGTTTTAAAACACATTTAGATGCTAGAAAGTAATAAATTTTATTGTATGTTAAAACCTTTAAAATCTCATTAATTTCATTAAAAATGCAATCAAATAGCTGTCAGAATATGTAAGGTATTTTAATGTTATGATTATGGTAACATAGTAATAATAAAGGATACAACAATTGCCCTTTTTGTTAAGAAAAAGTTATTTTATAATGTAATTTATAATGGTTACCGAAAATAAATTTAAATATTCAGTCCTTTTTAAATGACTAACCTTGAACGTTATATAATTCTCTTTTTACTAGGAATGGATTCTTTTAATAATTTAAGAGTTAAGAATAGTTCAGTCGTTCTTTAAATATTTATCTCTTATTATATTTGTAATTATTTTGAATTACCAATGTATTGAATTTTTGATGAAAGGAGAACTTTATGATGGTTTCACTAAATTTTTGTTTAGTACGAACATTTGACTGAAAATATGTTCTAACGTTTGAATAAAGATTTTAAGCTAAACGTAGGATGCTAAATGGAAATAAGTGATTCTTATGATTGAAGATAGTTTATTAAAAAATTTGAAGCTATGCAAATATTTTCTTTTCAAGAGCTTTTCATTACATTTTTGCTATAGTTTTGCCTTAGAAGAAGTGGACGTATTTTCTATCTTTTATGCAAATGAACAAGATATAGAGATGGAATCGTCTCCTGCTATTCTTAAAAGAATGTTCTAAATGCAAATATGCCTAAAACAAGATGTTGGACAATCCTCAACATGATATTAGGCAACACTTAACTTGACACTTTATATACTGAAAATATTTGCAGTA
>JAPMOQ010041213.1:781268-803284 GCA_026543055.1 Argiope trifasciata | reverse complement strand
GAGTAGAAGTGCCTTTACTTTATTTTCCTTGTAATTGTTGATCTGTTATTACGTAATTAGTAATAATAATAAATTTACTATCGTTAATAGTTATAAATTTATTTTTATAATTGATATGGATTAACTGCATTATTATCGAATAGTTCACTATTCCCGAATTTATTTTTTGATGACGTACCACCAGAATCAGGCCTTTTGCCTTAGCAACTACATACAATATTATGAAACAGACATGGCATTTTTTATTTTGTGCATTTCACATAGCACATTTAAAACTTCTAAAAGATAAGCCAATGCATTCAGTATTTTAACATAATTATGGTAATACTCTTATCATAATCAAATTACGGAAATGGAAACGTTTATACTATATAACTAATAAGAAGTATATATATAATTTTGTTCTTTGTAGTTTCAAACCTGGGCCATCAGAATTTCTTTTTGCTCATGAGTAATTCTGAGGAAATTTTCCTCCAAATTAGACGAAAGTAGTTTCATAAATTGGTTGTTTAAGGGAATTTGCAATATAACTCATACTCAATATAACATTCTGTGTTTACGACTATACAACAAAGAAATTAATAGAAGCTACTATTACGTATTGTCGGGATTAGTTCCCCTTACTAAGCCCAGATGGCTGCGCATTATCATAGATTGGATCGTTATTCAGAAAAGATTGCTTGGTAGTCAAGAAAAGGAGACGTTCATGTGAGTGTGAGTACTGAATAACCGGTGAGAAAAGCCAGAACAAATTTATTTTAACAGAACTCGGAAGTACAGCTAGTTTCTTGTAAAATTGATAGTTTATGAAGAAAAGAATTTATTTAGGATTCTTAACGGTGATATGGAAATGCTTATTGAAAATCATCATAAATTAAGGAGTGTCTCGTAATGAATAAATGGATGACTAGTCAAGAAAATTGTTTCTTGATTTTTCTTGTGTAAACTGGAGCACAGGACATGTACTCACAAACAGTGCAGAAATACTTCGTTATTGAAATGTCCCCTATATTTGACAAATATAATATACACTAATGTGTTGATACGTAATCAGTAGAATGCTAAAAATCCCAAAATTATATTTTTTAAAAGGCCATTCAAATCATAAATGAAAAACGCATATAACAACTTATTTTCATTCTTTTAACAAAGTATTGAAGATTCGATGATCAGAATGATCAACTTAATTTTCTTTATTCATATTTATTCGAGTTTTAAAATTGCATTTCCAGGACAAAAGATTATTAAGAAATTGCATATTTTACAAGCAGAAATCATCAGCCCCATCTACTTAAATTCGGATTTTAATAAAAAATTAAAGTTGATGTATTTTTTTCAGAATTGATGCAAGTATAGTCAAATAAATTTCAAATCAAATTTTGGAATAATATAATAATTTTTTTAAAAAATGCAATGAGAGTTTAGAACAGATTATTATTCCTTTTTTTTGCTTTCAATATTTAAAATTCTTTCATTCCCATAGTGAGATGGTAAAATCATATATTTTCGAACACATTGAATCTGCATTAAATATTGAGTGGAAATTTGGATTTCGGAGTTGTATTAAAAAGATACTGAATAAAAATTGGTTTTTACTTTGTCTTCCTTCCACAATTTTTTATTCATGTAAATACTCCGAAAAGATAATCTGGAAGTGAAAAACACTCATAAATTGCAAAAAACGGTGTTATAAAATAAATTGAATTAAAAAAGTAAATATGAGGAAAAAATCAATTGCTTTCTTTATTCATTATAAAAGGTAAAATATATGTTCCAAAAAATCTGATTGGCCGACAACTAAGTTTTGAAAACAAAATTTTATTGTAAAAGACTGCTGATTACAAGATGTTATTCAGTATAAAAAGAATGAGTAACTAAATAATAATTATTCTCAATTATAGGCAAATGTATGAAACAGTTAAAACAGAAATTATCATCATTATTTTGAGATTGATTTTCTGTTTGTTGTGTTAACTTCATTAAATATATATAATTTCTTTTTAATATAATTTCTAAATGGTAGGAAAATGTTTTATCGTAATATTAAATAAATAAAACACTGATTCAAATAACAACAACCTTAAATGTGTTCTTTTAAATGTATTAGAAAACGAAATTTTTAGGAATTATGAGGGGCTTTAAACTTTCTTTATGAATCATAACAAAAAATAACATTTTTGGTTTTAGCATAATGGCATGAAATATCTACCTTATATCATTGAAATTTTTCAAATTTATACATTACTAAACAAGAAAATAATTAAAAATATTGAGGCTCTTTGATTATGAGGCAATGTTATAGCGCAAAAAATTGCAATATTTATTTCTATAAATATTATTAAAATATTCATGATTACAGAATTATTTTCAATTTTTATAACATTAAAATGTATCCAAAAATTAATACAAATTTTTACTTTGTAAAAAATAAAAGTATACAAATATCGTTCTGGAATATCTTCTTTGGCTTATAGTACCAGTTATAAGAAATGAAAATCCATAGATTTGTTCTATGTTGAAATAATGTCAAATAAAATAAAAAGTTTTGAATAAAAAAATAATAAAAAACCCCCATTTTTTGTCATGATTATACAAGCTGTTTTGTTTATGGATAAGTATTTCTTATATTTTTCATTGAACTTTTTTATATTTCTGATTTTTTTTCTTAAATATTGCGATATTCTGAAAAGAATAATCTTTAAGAGTTTCCACTGTTATTCCAGAATCTCAAGTAATTACGCTGATGATCTAGATTTTCAAATATTCCAGAATTCGAAAGCTACCTGAATATTTTCAAATTTTAAAAACAACACTAGAATTCTTCTTTTTACTTCATATGTAATTAAATAAAAAATACAGGTCCAAATTGCCGATTTCTTAATATTAGTGATTTATAAATATTAGATTTTCTTTTAAAGTGATGAATGCCCATCACCTTTTAGTGAAAAAAATCATAAATTTAAATATTAACTGGTACGGAGTATCTGTTTCTCTAGATTCAATCTGTACGGTTATGTTTATACTCTGCATCAATTTAGAAAATTTTTCTTTTTCAGGTTATTTGATTTTCAATTCAACACCATTGAAAAAAATTTAAGATTCGGAAGAAAGAATTGTTTTTACTATTTTGAGTCCTCTTAAAATTAAAATTTTCCTGCTATAAATTTTACTTACACACAGTAACGTTTGAAAGGAAGACTAATTCAACTTCTTGAAAAATTCAAGATCGATTAAAATTTCTTCAGTGATTTTTTTAGCTATTACATACTTTTGTTTAAAAATGTATTTATCAAAATATGCGTTTTAAATAAGAAAAAAAAAATCTGTATTAATCTTCTATTCAGAGCCTAAAATTGCATAGAAAGGCATTAATAGAGTGTTTTACTGGCTGCATATAATAAAAATTATTTCTGGCCATATAATTTTATTCTCCTTCGATTTCGTTCAAGCACCTAAACAGTTATAAAACAAAAGTAAGTCCATTTCCAAAATTCAATATTTTAAATTAAGTTGCCTGAGTATTTTAATACTAGCATTGCATAAAATCCTTATTTACAAAAATGTAGATTAAGAAAAAAGCATGTTTTTTTAAAAAAACAAATTTGAATGCAGTACCTACGCCCTATGGCACTAATTTTTTTCCTTTAAAAGGAAATATCACAATACATACAAATTACTTAAATATACAAATGTATCCATAATAAGTAAGTAATGTATGTAAATATATTCCTAAATAAGTAACATATCGCTCTATCTATTCAGGTAAGTAAAATTTTTGAATTTCTTTCATGTTCAGATATAGATTTTAATGCTCAAAAATATTTTATATTGCTCATGTTCTTGTGAATATCTTAAATTGTTAAGATATTTTTTTATGACTTTTGTTTTCTTCCACCATTTTAAATGTTCCTTTGGATTTTAGCATTTAACAGACATTTCATGGGTAAAAAAGTTTTACTCTTTTTCATCTTGTCCTTTTTCTGTGAAATATTTTTTAAACAAAATATTATTCATAAGTTTTAGATGCTTCCATTATCAATATAGAGACTCGTAAAAATATTTGGTCAGGTTGCAAGTAGAAAATATCGGACAATCACTTAATGCAATATCTTAGAAAACAATAGAACATTATCATTTTTCTTATTTCTAATTTTTTATTTGAGAGAAGATTGCATTTTTCTGTTCTAGGATAATATAATGCATGCTATTTTACACCTGGTTGTTTTTCAGAACTGCTGTCGCACTTTATTTATAAGATAAATATTAAATTTTTTTTATCCATATTCTTAGCGAAACGCACCTGCCATTCAAGAAAAAGGATCTGGAAAAGTATTTCGAGGGTTTTTTCTGTCTTAATTTATCTTATAATATAAAATAAAATTATCTTTTGTTGTAATGTTAGTTTGTTTTGTTTACTCATTTTTTAAATTAAAAAGCAACATATATGCATCCTCGACATTACAAAAGATCTTACAGATCTTAAGAAAAACACTTTGGCATATTCATCATTTATCGTGATTTTTTCTTTTCATTAGGTAACTTATTTTCGAAATAAATGCAAATTTTCAGAAAAATATTTTAAGAATTGGCTAGTTTTTCTTGTGTCACAAAATGATTCTATATGTTACTTAGTTTAGTTTAGTTTTAGTTATATTAAATTCTCGTTTTAAAGCAACATGAGGGCTATTTTGGGATGGACTTTATAATTTTGAGCCATGGTCAGATGACGAGGATGACACCTGAAGTGGCACTCCCCTCTCCACACCACACCAACGGGAGGACGTTTGGGCTGACAGATTTAACTTGCAAGTGACCCCCTCACACGACGGATCTTCGGTGGAATCGAGTCTCGAACCTGAAACTCTCCGGTTCCGAAGCCGAGACCTTACCACCAGGCCACCGCTGCCTTTCTACGAGTTATAAAAAACTGGTAATATAAGAGAGAAACTTTTTTTAACAAGTGATGATTAGGAATTACTTTTATGTAATTTGAATTTCGAAAAAAATATGGTGTTGCATTTCATAAAATTGTTAGATTTTGTTTATATTTTTTATATATAATTTGTTATAGAGCGTATTTTTCACTTAATAAATATTGGTGTGATAAAATGATTTCAGTATCAGAAATAAATTCAGATTTACTTTTTTTAATTGAGAGTGATGAATAAAATGACAGAATTTTTAAAGTTCAACAAATAAAATTAATTATGAAAACGATTGATTCTTATTTAGTTAAAATTTTTAAAAGTGGAAATTGATTAATATTAATATCTTTCAACTCTCGTATATTTTTTAAAAAACATGCTAGAACTTTTCAACACAATAAGTTACAATATTAAGCAGATTTAGGAATCCATCAGGAAACTTATATTAAATATGCAGGCTCTGAAACTTTTCAATTCAAGGTTAAAATATCCAAAAAAGTAACAAGATAAAAATTAGAGTATTTGAAAGCTCGAATTATCGCATTTGGCAGTGAAGCAAACATTATATTTATCTTTACTATCATTCTGTAACAGTGATGTAGTAATCTTACTTCATGCATCCGGTATGAGGTACGGCCCTCTGTATACTAGCCACAATTACCTGCGTCATTATTCCCCTTGGATTCAGCTTTCGTGGCATGCATAACATGTTAAGGTAATTGGGGGAATTCTGGCACAGCTCAGGAATAATTGATATTCTCTATTTAAATGCGAATGCAATTTGAGACAAAGATATTTGGCTCGTCTATTCAGAGCCATTTGTCTAGAATAGTTCAGAGGTACAATTGATTTTATTTATTTATATTCAACATTTTCTCTTTTATGTTTGGCATGTCACTAAAAAATGTGAACCCATTAAAGAACAGTGAAATGTGTTAAAATTTCATCACATGATGCATACAAGAGATTTGATTTTATATAACTCGTAGTTTTAGTGTTCTGAAAATTATATTTCTAATTCTTTACTTATAGCTGCTTCTTTGATTCAACTAAAGTAAAAAAGTTTTAAATTGTTTAAAGGAAATAAAGGTAAAATTTATTCTGAAACTTTCACCGAATTCTCATATAGAAGTAATTAATGCTATTTATCTGTCTTGAAAATTCACCCATCTTAATTTTTTTAGTGAAACAAAGACTAAAACACTGATATTCTTTCTCCAATAAGCCATAAATCCAAGCTCATAATTTTATAATTTCGAATGATTTATTTGTAACAATAGAATGTATTATTATAATTTAATTTAACATTTAATGGAAGAATTTTCCAAACAAAATTGGAAAGACAAATACTCCGTTATTTAATTCCTTGCAAAATTATAGTAGTAGGACATTTCAAATAAAGAGCTGGTACAATTACTATCCTGCCGACAAACACGTTGCTTCCTAAACTTAATTTATAGTAAATATGTAAATAATTTACTATTTTTTTAAAATTTATTATTTTCGTTATGAAATTTCTCGACAGATTTAAAGCTATCTGAAATAATAGGAAAATTAAAAATGCTGAATTGTCATATCATGCTGAATACTAAGCTTAATAAAAAATGTCATGTCAAATTCAGTTACCGCAAGCAATATTTTATTGATTTAGCACATATTTTGATCATGTGAGAACATGATCATGTTTTAGTAAGGAAGTTTTGAATAACTGAAGGTAATATATAACTGAAGCTTGAAATGCGAAGGTAAAAATTTTTGAAGCCTCAAAATGTGAAGGCAATTAATTGTTGAAGCATCAATTTGCGAAGGTACAAATTGGCGATTTATTCCTTTTATCATGTGAGAACATGGTATTGTTTTCGTTTGAGGCTTTGGGAGCCGCAAAATGTGAAGACAGCAAATTGTTGAAGCCTCATAATGCGTATGCAACAAATTGGCTACTTATTCCTTTTTAGTTTTATCGTCGTTCAATGTATGAAATTCTTATATATTATTCTTAAAAATTCAATACTAAATTATTTTTTAAAGGATATTAATTTAAAACAGAGCGTTGTTTATATAGATTTATATATTTTTTGAAATTTACAATTCTTTTTATTTTGATTAAGATAACTGTGTATTGTTTATCAATCTAGTTTTCATTAAAAAAAGGTATCTTAGAAATTCTACATTCTTAAAGCATTCGATTAGATTTTGAAAAAAACTATGCTTTTTCATAATTGATTTAACAATCTGAATCATTAAATTTTCCTTTTGACAAAGATAATTCTATCAACAAGCATATAATATTCCCTTCTATTTTAATTTAAGACTCTTGGAAGTTGATTTATGGAAAACGGAAATCATTTGTACAATTTCCTTCTAAATGGAATCCTCAAATGGTATAACATCATTATTTTGACGATCAGAAACTGAATACAGAAACGGTAGTAAGTTGAGATTTATTCAACAGGGAGCCTTTCTAAACTTTTAATCGTTTTCGAATCATGTATCCCTTTCTACTCTATGTTACTATATCCTCGCTGACATTAAAATAAGTAAATTTGAAACCTGTCGTGAATAATCGCCTTCTCATTAGATAATGAAACTTATAATATAGTTCTGCTGCAGGCTGTTACTGTCAGAAAATCAGATGTCTTTTCTACTTTCATTTTTGTTTGAATTTGACAGATTATAATATTGATTGCTACTTTTTTTTCGAAATGCAGATTAACTCAGTCGCCATTAAATTGTCTTAAAAGGATGATGAAGGAAAATTCTTTGTTGTTGAAATTCTCAGTAATGTATTCGCAATGTATGAATTTGCTGTAATAATCGAAACATGCGTAGCAATTACAAAAACATCAATATCACTGATTTAAGAAATTGAAAACTAACTTATATAAGAGTAAAATAATTGTAAATATGTTTTATATTGTGTTTCTTTTTGAAATGGTGCTGCACGTATTAATATCAAAAATCATTTAATTATTTTTAATATCAAAAAGAAATAATAATTATAAACTTTAAGCAACATATTTGATATAGATTTATTATGAATGATAAATAGCTTTATAAAATGCATGGAAAATTTTAATAAATTCATATTACTGATTATTATAGTATTCTAAAGTTTAATTAAAATTATCAGGAAGCTATGAACAATTAATTTCAAAATTTAACAAAATTTAAATTATCATTTGCCGCGAACTTTAAAGGTAACGTGTTTTCCACGTGATCTTGGCCTCCCACATCCGAGTCCTTGCTCGGGCATGGTTGTTCTTCCCTTGTGTTCTATTTGTGAGAAGTGTTAATGAGACCCCCCCCCCCTCCTACCACAAGGGGCTGTGCAAGTGAATGTATGTGTCATTTTCATTTCAGCTAGAAGTGAGACTTTTGTCTTCAGATGCTCAGGGGTATTTATCCTTAGAAGCTACTGCATCCCCTTTCTTTGTTAACACGGACGCGGGATCAACAAATAATCCTTTTTTTCTTTGTCCATAACACAGAATATCTTTTTATATGAATATGGAAAGTTTATTAATAACTTTATCTTGCCTTTTATAAGAATAATGATAGAGGTGTATTATGACATATGTTTAAAAGCATGTTAGAATAAAGGTATACGATAAAAAAAAAGCTATCCTGCATTTTCATAAGTCAAAGGACTGTTCAGATTATTAAAGTCCAAATAAACTGGAGACTCATTTGAATGTTTCTTACAAATATAATTTAATGTGAAACGGATCAAATCTATCTTCATAAATACAAATTTTGCTTGATTTTTGATTATTCTTTTTTTCAAACTTAATGAAAATATCTTAATACATTCAAAGTTAAAAAATCTTTTCATTTTTTCCCTACGTTTTAATTATTAGTTTGAAAATCATAAAGTATTAATTTGTGTTTAATAAAATATGATGAACAGATTAATACTATTATTCATAATGCTAAAATATTTCAAACCCATGAATATTGATATAAAAAAGGGCTTTGCTGATAAATAAATAAATAAAACTGACTGAAAAAGAACAGTTTTATAACAAGCAGCACTGTAATATTATTTTAATTAAGTTAATTAATTGGTTATAATACAATAAAAATATTTGAAAAATAATTATTTGAGAGAAAAATATTTCGAAAGTAGGTATATAAATTGAAAGTAAACATAATACGTCATGTTACTGCAATTGATCTAGAAACCCTTCGCCGAATACACCATAACAAGCTTTGAACATTTGCTTGAAGTAGATGGAATGCACATTGAACATAGATGGTAATTAAATAAAGTTTTAAAGTTCAAAATTGTATATATATATATATTTTGTTTTTCATACGCCCTTCCCACCTAAAGGTTGAAATTTCAACTTTTTTTTCTTGCAGATTTTCGTTCTCCATTATCTATACAACCTAAGTATCAAGTTTCTTCGACATCCTTCTACTAGAGCTGACATTATGCAGGTCTAAACATAGTAACTTATAAATATAATAAACATATATATCTAATAATATGATATAATAAATATCTATATATACATAGTAACATATAAATATAACCACCTTGTACAATACAAAAATAATAAAAATTAAAAATTTGAAAAAATCAAAATAAATACATTTTTTTACTGATCATATTAATCAGATTATTATCAAATCGTAGAAGAAACTGAATAAACGAAATTAATAATTATTTCATAACATATTTCGGTGATCATTTAGAGGAAATATTGGATTTACTTATCAGAAACAGTAAATAATAATTTAAAATTCAACATCTAAATTTGAGCAAATATCGGCAAGTTAACTTCTGCGCATCAAATTGCACTCATTAAGCAACTTAAATTTATCAAAATAGTCAGATTCTCTTCTGAATCCAACAAATTTAATGAGATTAACTGAAATTTATCAAGAATAGGACCCATTTATCATTTCAAAAGCAATTCAATCTGTGAAGAAGGAAAATTCTGGTTCAATGAGCATTTGGAACTTTTGAGAGGATTATTAAAATTGAAAGGAATTTCAAAGTTAACTATTACTGCTGGAGCAAATTTCCAAATAACACTATTACTTCCTCTCTACTAGAAACTGAATTAAAATTCATCATGTTACCAGAGTAAACTGAGACGGATTTCCACTCTTGAGAAAAGCTTTTATAAGTTTTAAACCGCTTCCTAACCATATATCGCTTTCAATTTGCTGTTATCAGATCAGTTCTCGCTGACAGTTGAAATGGAGAAGTAATAAATCTGAAAATGTTAGTGATTAATCACTTTCTCACTAGCTAATGACACTTCTAATACAGTTCTGCTGTTACAGACTGTCATAGACAAAATTCAGTCTTTCACGCTTTCGCCGTTGTTTTGTAGCCGATGCGAATATAATGCTGATTACTCAATGATTGATTCATTTTTGACTTGGATATGAGATTCACTTAGGTTGTTTTAATATCTTTTGAGAGAAAGATGATTTATTTGACTAAAATCACTAGAAGTCAGAATATTAATGTTTAATGGGTAAATTTGCTGGTGTAAATGGAGAATTAGATATTCAATCATCATTAAATGCATGGATTTTAATTGAAACTGACAAAAGGAATAACAAAAGTAAAATCTAGAATCTTTTTTCGAACATTTAAATGCTTAGTTTGCAGATTATTAAAGAAATTATCTCAATTTATGAAGTCATATTGTATTCAAAATTTTAATGTCCATAAATCAAGTTATTATAATGATTATACGTAATTTTATTGAAACATCGTCCCTCAGTGTTATTTTTTTACAAGCATTTTTACTTATTTATGTGTTTCTAGTGGCATTACAATATAAAAATATACTATCAGATTGCATAATAATTATAATAAAGAACTGAAAAGTTTTTGTTCAATTAAAAAAGGTTTTTAAGAATCAAAATTTCATTAGAGTAAGAAAATTTAGAAAATATTTTCGATTCTAAAATTTGTGGTAAAAATAGAAATCTTAAATATGTGTGGTAAGTTTAAGGTATTTAACTATATTATATTCCTCGATGAGTATGATATAGAAAAAAAAGAAAATACAAGCACGATTTAGCCTAATGTTAAAAAAAATTCAGTTTAATTTTATAGAGTACTCTGCATAATTTAATGCTTTCAAAATATTACTAATTTATTCTCAAATCGCCAAAAAAAAAAGCGATGAATTATTTTTGTAATTTTCATTTTAAAATTAATTATTGAAAATTTAACTGAAACGGTATTTCTTATCATTTAATTTGAATCTGAGAAAAACAAATCACAATAACTGAAACACATGTTGCTAACGGTATCCATGAAAACGAAATAAAAATCAGAATAGAAACATTTCAAGCTTAATACGAATACATATTAATTTATCACTAATTGAAAAAAAAATACCGTTTTTTCAATAATTCGAGACTAAAATGAATTTAAAACAGAGTTTTGCAAAATTGATTGCGAGATTCGAGCATTATATTACAATTAAAAAGGAAATAGTTATTAAATATCAACTTAAAAATACCATAAAACTACATTTTTTTGAAAAAAGCATTGAATTTTACTGATTTAATGAAAAAAGAAGGAAACAAATCATTTACAAATGTGTAAAATCTTCATTTATGTATAAGTTGCTTCGAATATATAAATCCCATACCCGCTGATTGAAATTGCATATTTGAATGAAATGCCATAATAATGCATAAAGGAAAATACGGATATTATATATTATGATTAGTAATCATGAAATAAAAGGATAAATATATTGTATGAGGATTTTTAAAGAGTTGCGATACTAATGATATGATATTTACTATTTTGCAATATATTTCTTTTACCTGTACAATCTTGCTTCTTTTTGAATAGGTCGGCTGCCATTGGAAATAGTTTAAGAAAATAAAACAAATTAATTTTGAAATAACTCAAGTAGTAATAGAATACTTATTATAAAAAAGCCTGCAATTGTTATGAAATAGAAAGAAGTTTTTAATTAATAATAAAATCTTAAAATAAAGGTATAAAATACATATATAACCTTTTTGATGGAAAGAAACATTTATTTTTTAATGGTAAGTGTCTGCCAAGTAGAATTCAGACTTCATGAGAAATCGCCATCAAAATTATTTTATGAATATGAAAAGAATATATTTAAAAAATACTTTTAATAATTGATTATTATTTCTGAAAAGTAAAATTTTCCCACAAAATTATCGATTTTTGCATTCTTTACCATTTTCAGAATATGACAGCTGACGGTTAGAAAAAGCCTAAGTAATGAGTTAAAAAAGTTTTTCAATGTTATATTCTATCAATTATTGTTTACATTTGTTCAAATTTCAAGATCTTTAAAATAATTTTGACATACACACAAAAAAAATCTTTTTAAAGAAAAAAAAAGCATATTATAAAATTCTAATTTCTTAAAGAATTATTTCCAAAATTAAGTTCCATGTTATTAATGAGTAGAATTTTTAAATATTAGAGTTAAAAATCGGTTAATATCAATAGATAATAAAATATATTTTAATATTGTGTTTTCAACTTTTTGTATTTCTGTAATTGGTTATCAGCTAATGACTCAAAAATATAAGTAGGTAGTTAAATAATTGCTTTTTTTAATGTTACAATTCTTCAATAATTGGTCAATTTAATTTCATTAAACCAGAATTTTTGTTAATAATTACAGCTGTTCGAAAAAAAATTTAAGTAAGAAAAATTTAAGAAAGAGATTGTTTAAAATTTCCTGATCGAAGGAAAATTCTAATTAGATAACAAACGTATAATAACTAGCAATAAAATTTGAGCCTCAAGCTATTCAAAAAAACCTTTCAATTTGAATATAGTTTAAAAAATAGAAATAAAATTGATCAACAAGAAAATATAAATAAATGTTGAATGTGAATAAATAATTGATGGCTTTTGAAATGAATTTTAGTAACATTTGTTTAGCTGCTGGTTTGCACATTGATTTTTTAAAAAAATAACTCATCTTCTAGTATTATTTTTCCTTAATCCTAACATGCTACAAAGTTTTACTTTAAAATATAGAAAAAATAATAACTTAAATTCTTCTTCCTGTTTTTCAAAGCAAAATACTAAAAAAATGTTTCAAAATATTCAAGTTCATTAATTTAGCAAACATCGACAACGAAAAAAAATCCAACTTCTAAACCTACTGGAAAAAGGCTACAATAATTGAAAATATCGATTATATTATCGGTAAATATTAAGTTGTTGATGTTTTTTCGATGATGGATAACTTTTTAATATTTTCTATGGTCATGATATCGATCGAAAGAAAATGGTAAATTTCGTTATTAATTATTCTTTTATATAATAAATCTGTTCATCAAATGCTTTCTTGTTTCTAAGCATATTTATATTCTAGATAATAATAAATTTAATAATATGTTAAAGCCTTTAAAATCTCATTAATTTCCAAAAAGGGCAATTAAAAACTTTCAGAATATGTACAGCAATTTAATCTTATGATTATGCCGACGTACCAGTTATACAAGACTCAGTCACTGCCTTTTTGTGAAGACAAATTATTTTATTATGTTATTTGAAATGGTTACTGAAAATAAATTTAACTATATAATCTTCTTTATATGATTGACACTGAAAGTAATATAATTTTGTTTTCACTAAGGATGAATAAGTAAAGCATTTAATTAGCGGAAAGATATAAATATTTCGGTTTTTCTCTAAATATTCTTTACTTTTTAATTCTGTAATTCTTTCGAAATACCAATCCATTTATAGATTCGAAAATAAGAATGTTATGATTTTTTTGAGCCGAATAAATTATAAATGTTTTATATTAAAGTTTGTTCTAAAATTTGAATAATTTTTACGGCATTTTGTCTACTACATATGAATTTAATAAGTATTGAATGTCACTAAATAAAAACAAATTCTTCTTATTAAGAAGAGTATTTATAAAAATTATGATTTTCTTTGGAAGAGCTTTTTTATAGTTCTATCTTGAAAGGAAACGACTTAATTTCATTTGCATATGAAAAAGAATAAGATATTAGGAAAAACAATGCCTACTGTTATTCGTTAAAAATTGTTTGGAATGAAAATGTACCAATCTTTAAGATGACATTAGAGAACAGTTAACAGGACAACAAACGATCATTAACGTGGTATTAGGTAACCTTAACACAACATTTTGTATAAAGTTATAATATTTGCAATAGAGCCAATTGTTTATTACATATGAATGTGTTTTTTTGGTATTTAATGGTTGTAGAAAATCATCATCTACATACATTTATCGATAGCAACATACAATAGATCAGGCAAACATGGATGTTTGAATTCTTGCATTTCACATAAAATGTTTAAACCCTCTATAAAATGATTTATGAATTCCGCTGGATGCCAAAAATACGATGATATTCTTAGTACAACAAATTAGGGACACGAAAACATTCATACTGTATGATGAACACCAAGTATTTTCTTAATTTTTTTTTTCCTTGTAGAATCAAACTCTCGTCGTCAACATATCGTTTTACGCAAGAACCCAACATTTTTTATAGCATTATAAGAAAATCATTTTATAAATGAATTGTTCAAAAAAATTCGGAAAAATAATTCATACAAGACAAAACGATAAAATTTACTATTGAATACAGTAATCTAAGATTAATCTGCTGTGTACTTTTTAATTTGTACCTGCTAATCTGTTATAATTTGGGATGGCCTCTGAATGAGGCCAGCCCAAATCAGTAATCACTAAACTTGCCAGCTGTACAAACCTGTGTGTCTCGATGCTCAGAAAAGTGTCGGTGGAATTCCATGGCACTTGATTGCCGTTTCGTAAAGACGCTTCGAATGTTGTTCTAGATAGCGTGAGAAACATAGGACCAGGGTATGATCACTCGTTTAATCAAGCTTTTTCATTTAATTATAATACTTCTACTTGTGTTATTTTTTAATCGAATATTCTTTAATCTTATATATATATATATATATATATGGTAATTTTTTTGTATCTTACAGAAAAGAGTGTTTTTACTCATTCAATCTATACATTTTATTAAAAATCCCTAGTAATAACCACTAAACATTAAAAAAAACCATGCATCAATATGATGATTCATAATGATGCAAGTTTAGAAGGTACAGAAACTATATTGAAAAGCTGAAATTTAAATTATAAATAAGAAAGACTGTTAATCATTTCATTTAAGAACAAGGGGTTAAAGAATTAATGATCAGAACAATTTTGTTTAGTTTCTTTGTTTCGTGTTCTGAACATTTAATTTCGAAATAAAAAAAAAATCACAAGAAATTGCGTTTCACACAAAAAGAAATAATCAGCAAAATATCACATAAGTTTTTATTTTCATAAAATGCTTAAATAGAGACATTTTTTCAGTATTGATTTAAGTATAGTTAATTAATTTCAAGTCAATTTTTAGAATAACATATGCTTTTTAAAGGAAGAAGAGTTTGGAACTGCTTAATATTTTCTTTTTTTTGTGTGTGTGTTCAAAATTTATGCTTTTTTCCTTTCTATGGAAATAGATTAAAAACATACATCAACGTACATATTAAGTATGCCTTAAATATTGAGTTACGGAATTGCATTAAAAAGATATTGAGTAAGATTTAATTTTACTTTGTCTTCCTTTGTCTTCCACATTTTCTTGTTAATGTAAACACCTAAGAAAGATAATTTGGATGTAAACTTGGATATGATAAGGAAAATAATTTGGAAGGAATTAACTCATAAGCTACAAAAAATGTGATATAAAAGAAAATGAATTCAAAAAATAAACATGAGAAAAATATGTTTTCTTTATTGTTTGCATGAGGTGAATATATGTTTTGGAAAGATTATTTGTTGGATTATTAAACTTTTGAAAATAAAATTTTTCCATAAATGATATCGGATTGCAAGACGTTATTTAGTATGAAAAATGAAAGTAACTTAATTATAAATACGTGCAATTGCAGGAAAAAAAATTAAGATTTTAACGTAAAAAATTACCAAAATATTTTTAAAATGTGTTTCATGTTAAGTCCATTAAATTTATATCTTTTTAATATAGTTTTTAAACAATCGATAATTATAATATTTTAATAGAATTTTTTTGTCTTAATATTAAATTCATATAAAATTACCTATTCGATTATTATATAGAGTTCTTCCTGAATTATAAAGCAATGACACCGGCGTCCTGTCATAGGGTTAGCGGGCCATTCTCGCGTTCTGGGTGTCTTGGATTTGAGTTCCACTTCGAGCATGCTTTCCCTCTGTTCTATCTGTGAAGCTCATGAATGCGTTCTTCTGTAAAAATAGTTTGTGCAAGCGTATGAATGATGCGCCAGTGGCAATGGCGTAGTCTTGACCCTAGTTGTTAGTACTAAAAAAAGTGGCGCTGTTTTCGAAAGAGGCGTTCGAATAGACGTTGTCTAATACCATAAGAACCGACAACACAAGGCAATGGAATTACCAGAAATTGTATTGTAAAAAATTTGAATCATATACTCTTTAATGAAATAATAATTTTGGTTTCATAACAACAGTGCAAAATGTTTACTTTAGTTTCATCAAAAAATACATATATCCTTAAAAAAGAAAACCAATAGCAGTTTTTAGGTAGTTTGATTAAGAGGAAATAATACAAAGAAAAATGCAATATTTATTTCTATAAATGTAATTAAAATGTTTATCATTACAAAACTGTTTTCTATTTTTATACGAAATTCAAAAATATCGAAAAATTAATACCAATTTTTGTTTTTAAATAATAGTTTAAAATATCTATGCAGGCATCATTCTCATTTATCCTTTTCTGTCCTAGACAACCAGTTATAGAAAGCGCCATTTCCTAAAATTGTTTTATTGCTGAAATAACTTTAATTAAAATAAATAAATTATGAAAAGAGGCATATTGTACTACTATATGGTGCACATCAAGATGTAATTAAGTCCGTAACTAACTGCTGATTCATAATCTGAACATTAAGGAATTGCAGCTCTTTCGTTGATACCAATCTCTGGTACTTCTTTGATATAATTCTATGAACCAAGAGTTTCTGATTAACGCAAATATGGCATTTCCTGCTAGTCAAAGTAATCTTCAAATTATTACGATAACGTATAGTTAGAAGGCTCTTGTGGTATGTTGCTTTCCTGGAGAATTTTTGCGGCATCGAACGAGGTTAGTGTCTGAAAAATATGAACAGTAATCCTATAAATTACATTCAAAATAATTTCTTTTAAGATCATTTTAATAACATAATTGAATAATCTATCTTTATTTATCGTGTTGCAAAATTTTGGCATCACGCTTTTATGAAAACATGTTACCAAGAATTAAAAAAAATGACAAAATGTACAAAAAGCAATGTGTATTGTATTATATAAAACGATAGATTAATAAATTAAGCATAAGAATTTAAATCAATGAATTTTTAGAATTAAATGCATATTTAATTATATATCGGTTATTCAGTAACATACAGATAAGATGCGCACTTTTATTTGTGTCACAAAGTTAATTTCTAAAACATTAAAGATAAATGTGCACATCGAATAAAAAAGTTTTAAATGTTCTAAATAATTTTGTTTTATATTGTTTAAATCAATAAATATAAACTGTAAAAATTATGATGTCGAATTTTTGATATTATCTTTTGGTCATATTAACCATTTAATAAATTTTTTTTGTTCTACTGATATTCAAAAAAGAAACCGATTTGTTTGAAATTTAAATTAATCCAAATATGAAGTATTGAATTGCATTATTTCAAGCCGAGTTAATTTTCGGCTTTAGGTAGTGTACGATTTCGGGTGACAGATTTTCCTGAAAGTATTAAATTGTCAGAAATTTAATGAAATAATAATATTCGAAGTTCATACTTGGCAGTTTTAACAACAGAGATTATAATACTATTTTGGTAAGAATATGACATTAAGTATGATTGATAGGATGGGAAACAGCAGAAAAATTAAGATTTCATAATGCCTTCAGTAATAATTTTAGTAACTTTAACTGTATAAGGCAGTGATTCTCAGCCTGTGGGGCGCTGTCCCCTAGGGGGGCGTGAGCATACGAATGGGGGGGGTGCGAGAATATCCAAGAAAAATTGTTATTTAAAAAATTGATTAAGTGACTGAAAGGAAAACACACACACGCACATACAAAACGAAATGCATTTTGACATATTTAATAATTAACTTATTAAATTAAAACAGCTTACCAAATTAAAAACAAATTTAATAATTATTAGTGACTTCCTTGGGCCTGTCTTGCAGAGCAAAGTTTTTCGAAGGAGGTTTTAATATTAGAAGTAGACACTCTCAGCTCTTTTTCTATATTTAGCTAAGATCTATATTTTGTCTTCAATTAAGCTAACGTAGAAAATCCAGTTTCACAAAGGTAAGATGCTGAAAATGGTAGTAGAATGTGAAATGCCCTTTTTTTTAGTGCAGAAAACTCATCACTCACCTCTGTCCAAAATTCAAAGAGTGATTTATTATTAAAGTAGCCGCCTTTGGCGACCAGCTGGTTCGCCATGAGTAATGCGTTCTAAAATTTTCAATTAAATCACATATTCATTAGCCTTGAAGTAATTCCGGGCATTGATTGGCCTGAAATTAATATTTTCTTTAACATGAGGATGGAAAGTTATAAAAGAACTCATTTTCCTAATAATATTCTTTAATTTTATAAATCAATCAGTTTTAATTATTGATTTAGAAGACTGATTAATGTAGCAACTTTTATTTAAAATATTAATAAAAATATTTTGTAAAATATGGCTCACAGTGCAAAGTATGAAGAAATCTAAAACTCATTATTCATAAATACATTGTTTGACTCAAGCCACATAAAATGTAATTATTTAATTCATTTAGATGAAATTAATAGTATTAAACAGTATAAATTGTAAATAATGTTTTACAAATTGGTCATTGCACCGGAATTTTAATGCATATCCTGTATAAATTCAATCCTGTATAAATAAAGATAATTTATTGAATTAATGATTTAAATATTGCAAACGATCATAGAATTCTTTGCCTTGCAATTATTTTTTTAGAAAACATCCCATTTTATATTTATTTTATTTTATCAAGTCACGTGATAAAAGTTGCATTTCTTTAGATTTATTTGCGATGATACATATTTTTTAAATTTGAACTTCCGTCATTGTTTTCTTTTATTTTATCTAGTCACGGGCTAAAAAGAGCATGGTTAAAATATTTATTCAAAAATTATTATTTCGTTAAAAATAGGAGCTTAAGTTATACATTAAAACACTGATACCATTAGAAAGCTAATTTTTTAATCTTTAAATTGATGTAAAAATCATGTTTGTGCGATAATATTTTCGGAAGTTATAGCGGAAAAACGTTAAAATTTCGCTTACATTTTAATTCAAATTCTAATTAAAAATTCGAAAAAAGGGCTCCGAGGTGCACATTCCGGACCTCCAAGGTATACATGTACCAAATTTGGTAGCTGTAGGTCCAACGGTCTGGCCTGTAGAGCGCCAAACACACACACACACACACACACACACACACACACACACACACACACATTGAGCTTTATTATAAGTATAGATATAGATTGTCTTTTGGTTTCGCCGCTTGCAGTGAAGTCCATGAAGGTTTCTTTCTCTTCAATTGAGAGTCCTTCGGGAGTATTTTGAAATGGATCCCTCACCACTTGTAATTTGATATCAGTTTGTTGTCAGCAAGAAAGAACTTTTTTAAATTCTTTGCTAGCATTGCTAAATACTTTTCAATGGTTACAAAAACAACTTTTACATGTTGTTCTTCAGCCTTGTAAGTTTTAATACAATCATTCAAATATGCAAACATTGTTAAGTTTTCTTTTTAAATTTCTGCTCCACAATTCCAATTTCCTACAAAAAGCATTAACTTTATCACTCGTATCCAATATATGTGTATTTGCTCCTTGCAGTTGAAGATTCAAGTTATTTAATTTCTCGAATATGTCGACCATGTAGCTCAATTTCATCACAAATAAACTATCGCGAAAATTTTCAGCTTCCGGTCTGTTTTCCACATCTAGGAAAATGGCGATTTCTTCTCTTAATTCATAAACACGTTGCAAAAATTTCCCTCCTGATAACCATCTTGCCTCGCAATAAAATAGTAAATCTGAATGTACTGCACCAATGTCTTTACAAAATGCGGAAAAGATTCTTGATTTCAGGGGTCTCATTTTTATATAATTTACTACGGTTACAACCGTAATTAACACAACATTCAAACCATAACTCATTTCTTTGGAAGCCAAAGCTTCTCTGTGAATCATGCAATGTGTCCAGACGCACTGTGGTGATTTTTGTTTCACAAGTGTTTGAATACTTTGGAATCTTCCGGAGATAGAACGAGCACCATCGGTGCATATTTCGACGCAGTTTTTCCATTCTATGTTTGAATCCTTCATAAAATCATTTAAGGTAGCAAATAATGCGAGTGCTGTTGCTTTGAGTTCTATTGGTTTGCAGAAAAGTAATTCTTCAACTATTGACAAATCATCACAAAATCTAACATAGGCAATGAAATGAACATCTTTATTACTATCTGTTGCCTCATCGAGTTGTATTGAAAACAATTTGCCACATAACTTCGACAAAAGCTAACACTCTACATCTTCAACTATATCAGCAATTCGACGGGCAACAGTATCATTTGAAAGAGGTATAGACTGAAATAGCTTTGCAAAATTATCTCCAAGCATAATTTCTACAATCTCAATTGCGGCAGGCAAAATAAGCTCATCACCAATGGTGTGAGGCTTTTTACATCTGGCTATTTTATATGAAACTTTGTAAGAGGCAATTAAAGTTTTTCCATTTACAAAGTTTTTTTAAACAATGATTTTTGCTTTTCATATGATTTTAATTTCAATTCGAAGAATTCTCTGGGTTTGTTTACGCACTCACTATGAAGCGTTTCCAAATGTCGTTTAAGTTTATTAGGTTTCATGCTGTCTGCCTCCAACATTTTTGAGCAAATGATACACAGGGGCCTTTCTTCTTCATTTACTTCAGTACTAGTGAACCCAAAATTTAAGTATTCTTGAGAATATTTTCTTGATTTTATTTTCGGAACCACGCTCGTCTGTGTACTTGTTGATGCTTGTCTATCGTCTAATGCTCGCTTACTCCCGCTTAAAAATTTATCAATGATTCTGAATAAGTCTGCTGCCGTGAATATTTAATACGGTGAATTGCAATTACACGAAAATATATTTAACATACACATTCACAATAAATTCAATAGCGATAGAAGGATCAACTCGAATGAAATTGTCTGGAATTGAAATTGGCGTCATAGAACTTTCTCCTTCTCCCTACGAGAAAAAATTTGTTCACAGCTGCACACACTCCTAACTTAACTTTTAAGCCGACCAGACAAATTCCAGGCAAATCGAAACTTCTCGCAAAACCGTGAGAATGCCTGACATGGCGGGACGCAAGAGCAATCAAAAGGTATAGGCTTGTTTTTCAATGTTGAGGATCGCTGCTGCAAAATGTCAATAAATTGCCGTATTCTTGGTAATTTGTAAAGTTTAAAATTAAGGTTGTAGTGTAGGTTTAGCGCCAAAATACTCAAAATACATTATTATTGTATACATTTTATTGTATGCGGTGGGGAGGGGGGGGTGCGAGGAAAATTATGATTGAAAATTGGGCCATGAATACTAAAAGGTTGAGAAACACTGGTATAAGGTATAAATCTTTATAGTACACAAAAATATTTTTCGACTCAAAACATAATGTTATTCATGAGGGTTATGAGAGAACATCTTATATTTCTGCTACAACAAAAAAACTAATAAGCCACGATAGAATGGGTATTCAATAGGGTTTCACATTTATTGACCAATATGAATTTTGTTATGAAACACTTTAAACTCTTAACCAAATTATCCATATGGAGCCTTTAAGTTACAAATATTTCCTTATATTATCTGTTTGAGGAGGAATATTTTTTTTTCTTTCAAATATTTTATATAACATGTTAGACAATGATCCGAACTTTTGAGTCAGTCTTTTGGGTTTTTGCACTTCCAATCCATGATCTCATGTAAACAAAACTGAAAGATTCGAAT
>JAPMOQ010041213.1:731547-781258 GCA_026543055.1 Argiope trifasciata | reverse complement strand
CTGCACAGCTTTGCTAATTTCGGATTAATTTATCCGGAAATCTAACATAACAAAACAACTTATTCTCGGCCTTTATTTAAATAATTTATATGCTATAAGAATTTCATATAAAACATCTACAAAGAATTTAAAAGTTTATTAAATAGTGTAATAGAATTACACAAAATACAATGATAATAATTGGGCAGTTTCTAACACCCTCCCTCTTATAATCCAAAGTATTGAGAGTATTAACATAATAAAACACATTAACTTTTGAAGCGTCAGGACATAGAGCATATCAACTAGATATTGAAATGTAATAAGTGGGTATATTTTATCATGGTTGCAAGACAAGCATGACAGTTTTTTCAATATCATTAACTGAATTTTTCGTGCATGTGATGCTATAAATTAATTTACAAACTCGTTATAAAAATTATGAAGCGGGTATTTGTAGATCCTGGAATTAATAAAAAGAATTTTTCGTATGACAAGTTATTTGAATCATTATATCTTAAAGAATCCTATGAACACTTTCAAAGAGCGCATTATTTATTTTTAAATACTATACGAGAACAAGAAGATGAGTGATAACCTCATAGACAATTAATTATATTGAAATATCAAAATTACGTTCTTCAGGCAGGAATATTTCTTTCGGTAAATATCAGAATTCTTTTTGACATGAAAACTAGTTGCTCATCGAGAAAGATGCAAATTCTGCGCCAATATGTATAAATACTTTTAGATGTCATTTAAAGAAAATATGATTGTAGTTCAATTTAAAAAATGTATACAAGATGGAAATTTATATTAGAGTAATTAGTAATCTGCCACTTACACAATTAAACTGAATCAAGTTGGATAAAGAATTTGAGGAATTTATTTAAAAAAAACATAACTAAGTAAATGAAATATATTCCAGGCATGCATTCATTTCATAATTGTTTTCTTTAATTGTATGATGCCTATATAATTCGAATCCAAAATTAAACCGGCGAGGTACATAACTGAGATTGAACATTTTCTGCAATCATTATTTATAAAATTTAAATAAAGGTTTTTAAAAAATATTTTGATGTAGTTTTTCGGCTTTTCACTATTAATAAGATTTTTTTTAAAGATTTACTATCTTAAATTAGGAATAAATATTGTTTCAATGATTATATCTTATTAGTAAGAATTTAATAAAAATTTTCAGCAAAAAAACTCCTTACTTTTTATTTCATTATTTATTTCAAAAGTTTTTAAAAAACAATGATCAAATGTACATTTTAATTTTGCTAATAGGGCTTTTATGAAACCTGGAAATATTTCGAATTATTTCCGAAAATATTTGTGAAGATCCTAACATTTTCGTATTAACATATGTTAAAGAAGTTTTACTAAGTCTGATATTTGTTGAATGATAAAACCTGATTATTTCTTAAAAATCATTCAAATTTTTTTGTAAAATGTAAGCGAAAATTTAAAGTTGAAACAATTCTAAGAATTGTTTCGATTCTGTTGTCAGGGCAATGAATATGGTACCTAAGATATCCCAAGTACTTTAAATTAATGTTCTGTGGAAGATTATACTTTTCATCGATTCCGTTATCGTTCATTGACTTTATATACAGTAAATATTAAAGATGAAATTGTAAAGCATCTGCTTAAGCTTTGTTCTTAAAAGAGAATGGCATAGCTTCAAAATTCGGAGAAGATTATTAGAAACCAAATCATCTGAACAAAATATCATTAGACATTTATTTATAATGAATATACCATTAAGAATTTCAAATATCCCTTTGCGGTAAGCGAAAGAGGATTAATGGGACGTTTAATTGCTTAACTATCTATTTACTGTACGGTAAATACAATTCTTTCAACGTGGAAATCAATCTTAATGATTTCGCTTTCAGAAGAATTAAACCAATTATTTTCTGGAATTATATCTTCATTCTGAAGAACTTTTCGTGTCTTATTTCCGGTAGCTTGATTTAAGATTCTTACCACCAAATCGTAATCGGATGTTATCCAAAATAATCGGATATAATGTCATCGAAGAATGACTACTGATTAAATATGATCTTTATCTCAGGTGGTTGATCGATTTGGAGTATGATGTACATAATTAAGTTAGAAAATCCATGCTATTAGAAACGATTTATTTCATACTTTCGAAGGATATTTAAAATAAATTTTTATTAACAATTATTGAACTTGGTTATTAATAAAAGTTTCGTAATAGATCTTCATTAAGTACATTTTATTTTTTAATCTATAAATACTACTATTTATAAATATTTTATACAAATTATTCAAAAAAACTCATTGAGATTGAAACGTACATTTACAATAACATTACAAATATTCCAATGCTAGTTGCTTATAATTAGCCTTTAGCGTAAGAAAAAATAGTAATAAAAATAAATGCAATAAATTTTTGTGATAAAAATCTGATACCTAAGTAGTTGGAAATAACTACTTGAAATTCCTTTGAAATTGTTTCAATACACTTAAAAATAAATATAAAGACTTCTTCAAATAGAACAGACATAATTAATACGATTTTGATATTTTGTTTTTTATATATTTTTAAAATTTGTTAATTCAACCTTAAAAATCCACTTGGATGAAAATATTTAATTTTGAAAAAAGATTTTTAACTCAATGTATTAAAAGATTGAACAGTTTGAAATGAAACTCAAAACGATAAGTTGTTGATTATCTTAAAAACAAAGGATTAAAAACGTTTCAATAAAATGGAAACTAATTTTAATAAACTAGCTTCAGATACCAATTATTCATGGTATTATTTTCGTATTATTTACATTAATACTTTATATATAACCAGTTAAACATTCACAATATAAACAAAATCTTTTATTTTTATGACAGCATATTAATTATAAAATAAGGAAATAGCCTTTCAATTATAAAATAAGGATATTAATTATAAATTGATATTTTCCCAAATAAGGTTATAATTTAAAAAGTATTTAATATTATGACTATATAGGAATAAAAAGCTAATAAAAATAAAATTAATAAGTCAAACATTGTGAATAGACATATTAATGTTTAAAATAAAAATAATAAAATAGCATTTAAAAATCTTTGTAGAAATACTTTCATTTGACGTTTCTAATTATCTATTTCAATAAAAATTTATCAAACTTGATTATTTCTTTTTTGTGTCATTTTAAACTACTTAAAAATTATTGTCATCTGGATTCTGAAGGTTTGTTAATTTTTTATTATTTGCCACTTACAATTAAGAACATTGAAATAAATCTTCAAGTCGTTTTTCTAATGATTTTTGTGCACATTTCTTCAGTAAAGTGTATATTTATGTTTTACTTCCCAGTTTAATTTAGAAATTAAAAAATATCTTTCAGGCCTTTACTGATGAATAAATTAGGATCAAATTTTGCACACATCTATAATTTTAGAGCCAAGATAAAGTATAGATAGATTCATTATGATTTCTTCAGTCATTGTACTAGTGTACATATAAGCAGACGAGCCTTCAAACTCCTTGATGGGCTTACTACAAAGTGAAGCATAGATAAATATTAGTCTAAATATTCTATATTGAATTTTGCATCTATTTAGATCAATTTCTCTTAAAAAAATATTTACAATTTATTAATTGTTAACTACTTTATTTGGCACTGTAAAATGATAGTTTAAATATTTTGACCTAATTTTCTAGAAATATAAATTTGCCTCTGAAGAAATATTTTAACACAATTTTTTCCTAAAAAAGAATCTTTAATTCACATTTCTTGTTCCTTTACGTTTTTTGTAGTATTATCTAACTATGAATTAGCATTATGTAGGATATAAATATCCATAAATAGAATTCAGCTCAAGTATTTCAATAACAAATTGGCAAAACTATAAGAATTTTTTCCCCAACCAGTCAGTAATTTTCCACTTTTACAAAAAGAAACACTCCATTACTTCAAATTGGAAATTTGACATATTGATGCATTAAACTGATAGATTTTTATGACAGCAATAAGCTATTTACTCACTCAACTGCTAAAGCATATGTTAACTTCAATACGTCCCCTTATTTTCTGCCGAGATGAGTGTTGAGCTATTTGCATTTCAACGATTCTCCACACTATACTGCTAGATAAAGGGCAAATTTGCGTGAATAAGCAAGCCACTTTATGGCTCCGAGAATATCTTTATTTTGGCTTGGAGAGTAGCAGTATTTCGTTCGCCGCTTGTCTCTTCCACTTGCGTTCGCTGTGCTTCTGCATCATTTAGAATGATTTGTATGCAAGGGGGATCATCAAGGCTAAAAAAAGGCTGAAGTGCTTTTTGAGCGTGAGAAAAAAATGACACTAGTCTTTTCTGCTCAATGCACATTTCTTTCAGAAAGGGACTATTGTATTGAATGCATAATTTTAACGAATATAATCTGTAACGGAATCATTGGAGCATTTTTATTGTTTATGATGTTTATTTAAAGTTTATTTTATACGAAATCCTTATCAACAGACTTTACGTAAAAAGAATTAACATTAATTATTATAAATGTACGAAAATGATAATTATATCCTGATAATATTTTAGAATAGAAAAGAATGTTTTTTTTTTTTTTTTTTTTTTTTTGCATATATTTTCTGAAACAGTATTTTAAAATATTCATTGCAAATACCAGGTTCTCTGAAATAGATTGAATTTTTTTTTTCAAAAACGTACAATATGAAACCGCCTACTATCAATACTTTATTGAACTAAAATCAAATATCTTGGGTGAGAACATTTATACCCTTTCATATAATTTGCTTCAAGAATGGGTTTTTAAAAACTTAAGCATTTTTATGTTATGCATTTTTGAAAAAAAAAATCAATTTCGTATATGCGGATTAGGCAGGTTCATTTTCTTTTTATTTTTCCTTATGTGTTGCACAGAGAAAGTACAGAAACAGTAAAAATAATCGAACTCGAGATTTTGACCTTTACACCGTTTAGACCTCTACGAATTAAAAAAAAACATTTTTGGGAAATGTCCCTTGATTTGCCTGTCTGTCTCTCTGTGACAAAAATAATACAAAACACTTTGAGTTAAATAGATTAAATTTGGTATATAGTCTTTACACCAGATTTGTAGATGTCTATCAAATTTTGAGCAAAATCGATTAAGAGGAAATCTGTCTGTCCGGTACTTCGAATAAAGTTTGACATGATAACGACAAAACAACTAGAGATAGAGGGATAAAATTCGTTACATATGCTTACAATTTATTGCATACACACCTATCCAAATTCTGCTCTATAAACAATGGAGGGTTGGCAGTTCTGTCTTCTGTTTTTTTAGAAGCAATCGGACACAATTCAACGCAATGGCAATACTTGTATCAAATTCGGTACAGAACTCTTTGACTGATAGAGCAATTTTAAGTTAAATTTTTGTTTCAGATGGTTGGGTTGAATAAATGCCTCTAAAATACAACTTATTTTTTTATATACTCTTAAGATAATGCCAAAGATCCAAATACACGTAAAGAATAGTTAGATAAAATGGGAATTGCAAAATAAAAATCGATTTGTAAAAATGGACAATTTAACATTTCGTCACTGTTGTTAACGTTCTTTGATATAACATCTGTATTAGAGAATGTGCTAAAAAGGCTTGGAGAGAAAACTCCCACAGATTTATAGAAAATTTTAGTTATAAAATATCTTTAGCACACATATTTTTCTCTGATATTACGGAATACGTCCTTTCCAATTGTCATGATCAGATAATGTGGCAATAATCTACTTATAGTTATGTTATACTTTTACATTCGGGGAAATTCAATCTAAAGTCGAATTTTGAACATCTTTATGTACTCGCTTACATAGTTCTTGTATGAATGAAGAATTATGTATAAATGCATAGCATGCATTTTTCTGAAAAATAAATATTTATAACTTCGAAGGGCATAGTTATAAAAATGTCATAAACTAAGATAAGCGTTCTACTGACCACTTTCTCTACAGTTAAGCACTACTACGTAAGTACAAAGTCATACTATGCACTACTTTGTAATTGTAAATTGCATGAAAATAACTCTTTAATTAGTAAGGATTTAAATGCCAAGTTTTGAATACCCTTCTTCCCAATGATGGTATAATATTTCTAATATCTTATGTATAGAGAAACGATTATTTCTAGTTATCTAGATTGATGTTGGATTTTCAGAGTATCACAGTCAAGAATGAATTTGTGAAAAAATTAGTTTCTGGCACCTGTAATATTTTGTTACATTGCTCATCTCAGGCATCATCAATGTGTGGTTTCTTATTAGTATTTGAGAATAAAAAGACTTTTACTGATATTCAGCTTTATGTAAAGTTTTGATGATGAAATTTAGTAAAGGATTTATCATATTCTATAATAAATAAAAACAAAATTTACACTCAATCTAATTAAATTGTTTGGCTATTTTTTAAGGTCACATGTTTAAGGAATATTTAAGGAGTACACTATATATTAAGAAAAATATCTTTGCCTTATTCACATTCTCATCATATTTATTTTAAAAAAATGCCTTTAAATGTATATCTATTATTAATAAATATCAGAATTTCATTCAATGAAGTGACATGAAAATTAGTTCCTTCCAGTAAAAGTTCGTTTTAAATTTTTAATAAACTGCAGTCTCACAAATTCATCCAGCCGGTATAAGAGCGTCCTTAATTCTTACCCTTAGTATCCAAAAATTCCTGTTTACGCTATTATTTATACGCTTACATTTTGTTATAATTTACAAAGTGAACTAATTTTGGTTTTAAATTAATTAGAAATAAATTTTATGAATCTATAGAAAAAAACTCATTGTTATCTGGTAGTTAAGTTGTAATCTTACATTTTGAGTTATTTTATGACTCCATTTAGAATTTAACTCTGTCTGTTCATAAAGTAAAACAGAGAAGAAATAGACATAAAATATTGTGAAGGAGGAAGCTTGAAATTAAAATAGCATTTTCAAATAAGAAAATATATAAACTTCATCAGGCATTTTCAGAAGTATTAAGTTCAAATAACTAGACTCCGTTTATTTACATTTAAATGTTAAGTATTACAATGTTTGGGTTTATGGCTTTCTTTCGTGTTACTAAGAATTTATTTAGTCTTCTGATGGTTCCTTTTTAACTCTTACTTTTCACTACTGCGGACCATAAAGCATAAAATTTTATTTGTTTCGTTAAAATTCCGGGATTATGACATAATGGCAAGACTTTAAACTGTTACCATTTTTTCAAAAGTTTTTATTTCATAGCTCTTTATGTCACAAAAATTAATTTTTCATCTTTGGTAAGGTTATTAAATCCACCTTTTCGTTGGTGTACATTATTTAAGCATAAATTATTGTTTCTGCTTTGGAAATTTTCAGATTATGATAAAGTGATAAGACTTTAAATGTAACCGTCAATATTCTTTGTTTGTTAGATTTGTAAAGAAAATCTTTTAAAAAATCAGATTTGGGAAAATTTGGTTTTTAATTCACATTTCTTCTTTAACCAAAAATTCCAAGAATGTAGTCTAAATCATTCTCATTCCTGTTTCCTCGTAATAATAATGACAGTAAATTACTACGTCTCATCAATAAAATGTAGCTTTTGATTTATTTATTCACTTAAAAATTGTAAAATAGCTAGTCTATATGAATTTGAAATCTCTGTAATAACGATCATTCTAAAATTCTTTTCAACTTACAGGATTTTATAGCAATTTTTTTTAGACATTTTGATGATTTGTCAGGATTGGTCCTGTAAACCTTGATTCGTTAAGTTTTAATAATAATATGCATTTTGAAAGAAAACGGGATTTGAATTTGAAATAAAAGCTCTATTTTAAAACAATGAATTGACATATCATTTGTTATACATTACCAAATCAAAATGCCATTCTGAATAATATAACTTCTACCCCATAACAAAACAATCTTATATATTGTTTGTACCCTATGTCACTTCACGATTCAATGTATAGTGACGCTCCGGTATCCCGTAAATATACGTACCACAATTTACCACTTCTATTCATGTAGCAATTCTACACATACAGAGTACGAGCTTTTACTTTCCTTGTAATAGTTGATCATTTATTATGAGTGTTAATAATAATAAATTTATTTTTAAATTTGATATTGATTAAGTTCTTTATTCTTGAATAGGTCACTGTCGACGAATTTATTACTTGTAGGCCTACAGCCATAATATAAAAATATATGAAAGATATAGATATAAAACATAATTTTTCAAGGATATTTTACATTAATTGTGAGTTTTGATGGATCATTTTATTTTGATATTCAAGAAGATTAAAATAGAATTTTGAATAAACAAGAATACTTGTATTATAAGAAATAGCACATATTATCAAAGAAATTGTTTAAAGTAGAATTCAGCTTTTCATTAAATGAATGGAATAATTATGCTTATTTTGCTTAATTAAATATATAATAAAATATTTTTAATAATTTATTGGTGTAATATTTTTCTAGTTCAAGAAAAGAGAAGGGGGATAAAGTGTATTTAAAATTTTCAGTCCCATAAATTGGAATAATTAAAAATCTTTATTGCTATATCATAATTAAAATTATTATATATTTATATTTTTTAATTAGAAACTGGAAAGAAGAAACCTCAACAACTTTAAAGAATATCAAACATAAAAGGACTTTTCTGAGCTAAAAACTGTTTTTTTTTCCATATTTAATAATGTGTATGCATAATCTTTGAATGAATAAAATGATGCATTTTTTTATAAAATGAATGTTAAAAGCCAGACAATAATCATACATACATAAATTTTATAAAATATATAGAAAAGATTTACTATATCTGCTCCTTTTGGAATTTGAATTCTTTCAAATCAAATTATTGATTTAGATGAGCTTCGTAATCTAATTTTAAGTAGTTATTGATAAAAAAATTATGTAAATGATTTAAAAAGTTATAATTAATTAATTTAATTTATTTCAAATGTTAGGCTTTATGGAATTATTATTTCCAAACCAATGAAGTTTTAAATAAAAAACATTTGCATTTTTTTCTAACTGGTTTGAAGTTTTATGCATACATTTTATTTAAATATTCTTTTCTTATTTCCCTTAGAAAATTTCATATTAAAAAGTAAGAAATAAAAAAAAGGGAGTGAAAATGAAATGTTTTAATGTCTTAAATTTAAATGAAATGTTTAAATTTAAGTAATTTTAAATATAAAATAATAGTTAACTATTCAAATTATAAAATAATAATAAAAAATCAAAATATTATATAAATATAATTAGTAATTTAAAATATAAATTGTAGATTATATTTATATTATATTTAGATTTTTAATTGGAATCCTTTCATCCATTGTAATTTTAATTATTTTAGCAAGAAGAAAATGAAACAAAATTTCAAATAATACGCATTTTTTTAAAGATATAGATATGGTATTTTCTAGTAATGAAAATGATAGATAATCCTATTTTTGTACTAATACGAAAATAGGATAAAAATTTACCATTGTAGTGAATTTATTAAGAATGGGAAAAATTCAGATAATTAAAATTTTTAATTTTATCGATAAATATTACATAAGTTCTTATATTGAAAAAAACGACATAGAAAAAAATTACATTAAAAATAATTGAATAGTTTAATCCAGAATTATTTATGAAATAAATCATATAAATTAAAGAATAAAGCAAAAACGACTTCATAAACCACTTAGCAGAAGAATATTGAATACATTGCTATTAAGTGTTAAATACACAAAAAAATTAAGCTTTTATGGAAGAAATTGTTTCTTTAAGCATTATGATTTAAATGCGCTAAAATATAATTTTCATAAACGAGTTTTTGATTAAATTTTGTACTTAAAAAAGAAATTTTATTATTTTTTGGTAGGAAATATTTGAGCATGTTTTTACATTTATGCTAACATATTATTTTTATATATGCTACTAAGTATCTCTTAGAATTGTAATGTATTATATTTTGTTTATTATTAGTTTTTTTTTGGAAACAGACAAACTAGTCTTCTGGTTACAGTCGTAGTACAACTTGTAAATGATATAAAATAAAGAATCTTTTTGATAATTCTTGTTTTGAATTTTGCCTTTTGCTCTGGTATTTTGTATTCTACCAAATGTTCTGGTATTTTATTTAGAAATTGTTTATACATCGTTTTCATTGTGCAGCAATTTCTTTTAAATGATGCAAAATCAAGAAATCATATATTATTATTATTTTAAAAACAATATTTTACTATAAGAAAATCGGTTATCAATAAAAAGATAAAGAATCAATGGGAAAAAATATCGAAAAAATAATTTGGAAAAAAATTTATTTACAGTTGGCGTAATAGTATTGAAGGATGAAACTGTAATTTTATTGCATATATATTTGCTTAAATATAGTTCTTTCTAATATTTTTAATACTGATTATCCCATTTTCTTATATATCTAATTAAAATTGATATCATTGCTTTCATCTCATTTATTTTTTATTGCCACATCGTAATGCGTATGTTTAAAGTATCTTTTCAATCAATTATAATATTAAATTATATTCTACTTGATATCCAATACTGTTAAAAACAATGTATTTATGTACTGTTGTGATGAAATCAATATTATTAAATATTTGTAACCAATTAATTAATTAGAAAATATTAAGATTAATTAATATTAGAAAACAAAATTATTTACCTGTGTATTACTTTATAATTTTCTTCCCTTAATTGATAATTACAAATCTATTTAAAATATAGTTATACTTTTCAAAATATATTAGTAAATTTGTTTTTTACATTCATTAAAAAAACTGCCAAGATCAAATACAGCCATTTTTTTCTTGAAATATTTTTATTGCATTTATATATAGAGTAAGGAAATATTTTAATTTTTAGAAAAATATCTTAAGTTCTATATTTTGATTTTTGGATGAGGAGAAATATTTTAACAGCCCTTTTGAAACTCTAAAACATTTTTCCGGAACAAATTACAACTAATCTATTAAAATTACATCAATGTCAGATTATTTTTAAAAGTTGTAATTTTATTTTACACAATATTTGATCACATTTGCCCATGGAAAACTTATGATTAATGTAAGTGAGAAAATAAATTATGAAAAAGGAAAGAAAATCAACAAATGAAAGAAATGCATTATTAAAAGTGTGCGAAGAAACTTTAAATGAAAATGCATTTTGAAATTTCATTTTAGAATTTAAAGTGGTCATTGCAAATTTGAGTATCTGAATGAAATGAAGAATGACAAAGTTTGATTTAATTTTATGCTTCTTTTTGACTTTATAAATATATCTTTTCCATAAATATTCTTTTTCCTTCAGTTAATATCTCGTTGGAAGGTTTGAACGAGCCCATTCAAACATGTTTGATCAGAATACAAATTTTAAAAAATTGAGTCTATAAACATAGTAAGAGCAAATTTCATTAATTGAAAGCTCAAATGATGCCAATTAGGATATAAATAAATGTTATATCTTTATCAGCATTCTCAACATTGACGTAGAAATCTTACTTCGTGTATACAGTACTTGGCAATCACAATTACCTGCCTCATTATCCTCTTGGATTTAAACTCAATGGCGCGCATAACATGTTAAGGTAATTGAGGAGATGCAAACATATCTCTGGATAATTGCTATTTCCTGTTTAAATGGGAATGCGATTTTCGATCGAGAAAGATATCGGCGTATCTATTGTGAGCCATTCGTTTCGAGTATGAGATCGGAGGTGTAATGGCCAATATCTGTTACATTTATTACTATGCCTATATTCAAAGCAACACGGTTTGCGTTTGGAGCAGCTATAAATGCAGAAGTGATAATCGATTAACTGTATAATCAGAGAAGATTGTGATTTCGCCGAATGATGCAGTAATGAGAAATGTTAAACTAAGGTTTGTCTTTTTTAAAACCAGAAACACTTTGTTAAACAACGAAGTTTTGATGGGTTTAATACTGATTTTTAATTTAAATTTTTAAAGTATTTTTTTTTCGGGAATTATAATAAAGGAAGAGAATCTGTTTATCATTAAGTATTACATAATTGCATTTTTAAGTTAAAGCTGCTGAATCCAGCACAGAATTCTTTAATATTTTACAATTTATTATTAAAAGACTACATCAACCAAAGAAATGATTTAGTCTGAATCGGCTCCTCACGCAAGTTATCCTTTGATTTGAACAATCATTTATTTTTATTTTTATTAAATTATGAATAAAAAAATAGTAAAAAATAAAATATGACTTTCCTTTTTTACTAATGAATAAATTACGCAAGATGAGTGAGTTATAGTTCACCTTCTGATATCAGTTACTTGATAGCAAATTTTAAATTTATTCTTAAAATTGTGAACTTTTTTTCCAAAATTTTAATTTGGCATATGTGGCATACGTGTGTGGTATTCGGCCGCAAACTGCCTAATCATTTTTAGAGAATTTCTAATGATAAGAATATTAACTACATATTGAAGTTTTCATTTAGAATGAAATAGAATGAATCATTCATTAAAACAACATATGATTAATTTTACTTTAAGAAAATAATTTTATTTTCCTTTAATATATTTATTTAAGGGAGTAATGCTGTATTATTAGTGACATTCGATTTAATATTTGTATTGTTTACGTTTTAAGGCTCTATTTATATCTTTAAATATCTCTCAAATTCCTCACACTGCCAAATTTTTCACAAAAAAGAATAAAAAATTATAATCTCGTGCACAGTTTTTATTCAAATTTGGTTGAAGGATTTTTCAAAATATTTTATGTTTTTCGGCAAGAGAATAAGCAACCTGTTCATTCAAAAATATTTCGGGATTTTTTCAGCTTTTCTAAATGGAAATGTTTAAATGTTCAAACAATGTTTAAAGAATAAATAGAAGTGTAGAAATACAATCAATATTTTAGTTTAGGAAGTAGAAATATACTTTTTTAGTTCTATGTAAATTTTGGAAAAACTCATTTGATAAAATTCTGAAGTATATAGGGTTTTATAGATTAAATTCTCTTTTCTAATAGAAAAACCATTTTCTTCATATAGTTAAACTCATAGGTTTTAACTGGAGCTATATTTTTATCATAAATGTATATTCATTGATGTAGCTATTTTCAAGTATTTTTAAATCAATTAAAATCTACAATTTTCAAAATTTAAATACTTTCTGTTTATAATTATAGATTTGTAAGAAGATTCAAATGCGAATAATCGTCTCAGACAAATTAATATGAAAAATTAGGAAATATACATAATAAATTATATTAATTTATATATATTATTTATTTTGGAATAATTCAGGGTAAAGAGTCCTGATTTATTCCCTAATACCTGATGCGGCATTAGTAAATTACATGTAAAAAATAATTATTAAAGTAATAACAAAAGTAATTGTTAATATCACAATTTAAATTAAAATTTTATTACTCTCATTAATAATCTTTGAAAGCCGATTTTTCTACATACAGAAGCACTTCTTATAATAGTTATGTTCGATCAAACAACTAGTATAAGATCAAAGGTAACTAATTCTTTTCATAAAATTGAACACAATTAAAGGGTTTAGTTAAACTATTTAATGAGTGCAAATCATTAAATTTGTGTCGCCTTTTCTAAATTTCAAAAGCAATTAAGTCATTATTTAATGCAGACCTAATTGAATGCTCTTATTTAAATTAAAAAACAATTCTTGAAATTTACTGTTGCTACAAGGTCTGATTTGAAAAGAGAAGAATTTTATTATTCTCTCTCTGAAGAGAATAAAAGTCCATTTGCTACATTTATTCCAGCTTCAAACTATTTTAACAATTTCTCAGTAAAGTCTTGTCTTCGGCTTTCTCTTATCAGATAACATTACCTGACAGTTGAAATGAGGAGATAAATTTGAAATCACTTTGTCAATAGCGAATCGCGTTTCTAATTGTGTTCTGCTGCAATCACAAGCAGACAGATTTCAGCCTTCTTAGCGTTTAACGTAATGTGATAACTGATGCCAGAAAAATGAGAAATATTTCGCAACATTTTATTTTTATTTTGTAAAGGTAAAATATTAAAATACCTTAAAGCAATGTTTGGAAGTGAGAAATTTCTTTGCCTATTCTCATTAGCGATATTAATAGTGCTCTGAAATGGATTGATTTACAGTAGTTTAAAAATATTTAAGAATTAAATTTTCCTTAAATAAATAATCATCTTTGGAACTAACAGATGCAAAGGGTAGAAATAATTGCTTAATAAGTCCTTGTATAGTATATTTATTAGTTATTAAAGTTATTTTTCCTCTTTTGATTTTTAATTAAATTATAAGTTGATTAAAACTCTCCTGTCATACGTAAAAGATAAAATTAGAAATGAATAAGTAATATTAAAGGAATTTTCATAATAATTTTTTTGAAATGCAACATTATGTTTGTATGCATTGTAAAATTATAAATCCTCTTTGCCTTTATCGAAATATGCATTGACTTAACCTCATTAAAATTTTTTGATTTCTTAATAAATTTATTAAATATTAAAAACTATATAAAAAGTGTTTAACTTTCAGCCATTGGTTTAGATGGAACACAATGATGCGCATTTAAGTAACTATGTAAAAAATGCAAAACAATATTCATGAAGCAATACTATAAAGTAAATCTTTTTTAGACAAAAGATCGTTCTCTTTTGTTTTCATATGATGATGGAGGACTTGTCAATTTCGGGCTCTAGAAAATAATAAAGGTCAATTGGAAGGAAGTTAACTTTCTTTTAGAAAATATTTACATTCATTTGGTATATTTTTTCAGTGCTTTATATTTGATTTTATTCCATAGATGAATTTCGACCATTAATTAGCAAGTGTTTTATAGTATTTTGGTTTGATTTGTTTTTGTTGCGATTTAACTTTGTTAAAACTTTGAAATTATTTTTGTTGGGTATTTCTTTGTTATTTGATGTTGATGTCTTTGGTTTGTATGCAGTTTTTTCAGAAAATCCTCAATTGCTGTGGTTTTTGGATTACTATTAGTCAATAAATGGACGGAAGACAAACACACCCTTCAAAAAAAGAATTTTTTTTCCTTCATTTTTTACAATTTAAACTTTATATTTCACTTATCATATATTTAATTACTCAGTAAAACTGAATCCTTGCATCTTCCAAATTTTAAATAAAAATAAATGTTCAAACACATTGAAATCATACATACTTTCTTTCTCTTTGTTGACAAATCCTTACTGACAATATCGACAAACAACAGATAAATCTGAAGCCTGCCACGATTAATTAGATTACAACAGGTAATCTGATTACTGCCACGATTAATTCTATTATTACATTCTTGTTAATAATAGAATCTCGCTACAGATTGTTACAGACAAAATTTGATTTTTCATTCTTTTACTCTTGTTTGATAATCGAAGAAATCATTATTTATATTATGTTATGGCTTATTGTTACAGATAAACGTATAATTATAAATTTTCTCAAACTTTTTTTGAGAGAGAAATAGAGTATTTATGTGAGTAAGATCATTAAAGGTGGAGTTTTAATGTTTAATGGAGTGACTAGATACATGGAAGTTATTAGCTGTTCAATCAACATAAATTTGCGAATAAAACTGAGCATTCATTTTTTTAATGAGAAGACGTATAAAGGGAATTACCATTATAGTTTACAAAAGGCCTAATGCTAAGGCTGTTAACTGATCTTTAAATTTCAAGGAATTGTTGCACACTTGTTTGAGTTTTAAAGATATATTTTTAGAATTAAGTGTTTTTTCAATTTAAGTGCAGAATAATTAAGACAGATACATATACATAAATATTTGGCATGTCTTTATTAAGACAAATCATTAGACCCAAATTAGTTTTACTTGTACATTAAATGTCATCTCCACGTCCATCAGTAACAGATGAGTCTGCTTATATACTAAAGTATATGCGACCAAATAATTAAAAAAAGCAAATAAAATATGTTGTGCAATCTTTATGTCAAGCACTTAAATTATTCATATATATTTTTTCGTGGTAACAAGATGTGATCCATGATATTATAAATGTAATTGTTGAATTTGTTAAAATACACGATTTCTTTTATCAATTTCATGCTTCAAAATTAGAATAATTAATTAAATAATTTCATCGAGAAAAATAATAGCTAAAGTCAACTTTCTTTTTTTTCCCATTGAAATATTCATTCATTCGATATTCTACAAAATAGATACCAAATGTGCTTTTATCGAATCATATATTATATTAACAACTGTTTCAATGCATAGATACTTGAAATTCACACGAAATATGTTTAATTTTTTGTATAAATATGTTATACATATGCATATTCTGTTACATTTGTAACTAATGAAGAACAGTTAAATGATTTCTGACATCTCTTAACTATCAAGAATTAAAACAACTAAGAAAATTTAAGAGGCCTTACACGAGGTTTAGAATATAGCAAAATATATGAGAACTGTAAGCTGAATGTGTATTTAAACTTGTCTAGTCAAATTAAAAACGTTGCATTAAGAAAATTTTTCTATTACCAAATATTTTTCCTGCGCCGAAATAATTTATTTAAGAGCTGAAAGCGCTTCTTATGCTAAGTGGATTAAAAAGTAGGAATAAAAACTGTCTGCTAAGTGCTTCATTTTTAACCTTTAACTCGCTTTAATTAATTATGAAATGAAAAGCTAAATAATTTCCCTGCTTTACAAATTATAGGCAAAATAAAGTACGGAAATTTGCATTTTCAAATAGTAATAGTTATACAAAAGATTTAACTAATATGAAATACGTAATTTAGAATATTTCATTTATATTTGTATTTAAATCACTTTATATATTTTTGACACTGTTTTTCATGTTACTCTAATGCTTTAATTGCAATTTCAATTCAGAAAATGTATTCATGCTCGCTGCATCTTCTGATTGATTAATTGCTCAGACTATATAATAAATTTAATATTATAGGAATAAAAATTTAATACCACATAAGACTGGATAAGGATCAAATGAAGTGGTTTCTCTTAAACTGGTATCCTTTTAAGTAAACTTCGCACAGTGACAATGGAGGTCAATTTTCTCTTAAAGGATTGGAAGTACATCAGGCTGTTGCGTTTTGAGAGCCAGCAACTATGATATGATCTTAGAGGCGGTTTTTCTAAGCAAGGCAAAATAATTTGGAAATAATCAAGACGTATATATTGAAAATGAATTAACTAGTAAAAACACTGGTAGAAATGGAAATATAAATTTAAAAGAATGGGATAAAAAATTATTGCCCTCCAGTACTTAATTAGAGCCATCAACAATATCATTATTATTTTTATAAAATATTACCCAATACTTAAAGTCCTTATTCTAATAATATTTTAAATAAGTTTTAAAAAATGAAATTATTCTATAACATTTTGTGATGAAGGAAACTACTGCCCCTACTTCAATATATACTGCTTGACAATTGCTAAAGAACAGTTATGTTTTTTGAAATAATTAAGTATAGACAATGATTGAAGAAATGAAAATATTTACATATTTAGTATGGAGCATGTGCAATTATTATAAAGCAAAATAGTACATATATTGGCACATCGAAGAATTAAAAACTTAAAAGTACAAAAGGTGTTTCTTGGATGAATTCCAAATATCCCCACAAAAATCGATCTTCAGGTCAGAATAAAGCCTACTTGAGTACCTTAATATGTGTGATGGCCAGAGATCCTAATGCACATTTTGCATTTGCCATCTATGGTCTCCACCAAATTATTGAGGAGTTCTTGAAGGATATCGTCCGACTCCTCTTTCAAGACGATTTTGAGCTCTTATACTGTTTAAGGAAGGATGTCTCTTTGTGAATCACGTATTTCAAGAACATCAGAGGCATGTTCAATGGAATTTAGGTCATGAGAGCAAATAGGTCATTTCATGTGGATAATATTTTTACTTTGCATTGTGTCCGGTATCTCAACGCTTCTTTTGGCCACGTTGTCCATAAATAGTTGTCTTTTATAAACAAAAAGTCTCTTCCTAAAAATAACCTCTTTGCAATACCTTTGGGATGTAACGTTTCCTCTCTTAAAGGTATGAAGCGATGTTCTGCCATTGTACATAATGACTGCCCACTCCATCAAGCTTCGGTTGTACCAATCACGTTCATTAACAAATTATTGTGCGTAACGTATTGCAATCTCTCTCTACAGTAATTGGTGTCAAAATCACTTGTCACACTGAAACAAGATTTGTCTGAGAACAACCCTCTAGACCAATTTTGGGATATTCCAACCAACATGTTCCTTACTCCGGTGTAATCTCTCACGAAGATGGCGTGGTTTAAGTGGGATGCAACTAACAAGTTTCTTTCCATTCAAACCAGCTTGATTTAATCGCCGTGAGATAGTTCTAGCAAAAACATTTGTATCGGTAGCTATTTGGATAGGAGTTAAATCTCTGTTCCTTTTAGCCACGAGGGATACATAGCGTTCCTCTAAAGGTATGGTGTTCTTACCACACACCCTGGTGGGCGTTTGCAAAGCATTTCTACCTTTAGTACCTTCTTCAATCGTGATATGACACTCTTTGATACACCCATTGTAACAGTTGCTTTGGTGGCACTTTGACCTATTTCCAGTTGTTCAACTGCTCGTCCACGATCGTAGGCACTCAAATGATCTTTTGTTCCCATTTTGCTCTTAATTATTGCAAGAATCAAACATAAATTCAGACAAAAACTTTTTATAACGTCCTGCAGTACTTTCGGTCAAATAAACAGTATGAATTTTAGCATGAATCATGAGTACGCAACATCTTTTATACAAATAAAAAGCCCTGGTCTGCCATGCCTTCTCAACTTCAATTTACTTTAATTGGTCAGCTGTCTCAGACGAAGTTTTGCATAAATAAGAATATCCACTTGATAATGATATTTATGAATTTATTTTTGTTTAAACTAATCAAATTTATATATTTTGCCTTACTAAACAAAATTTATAGATAATTAATTCGGAAATTATGCAAATAATTTGATTTTTATGAAAATTGTCAATTTATACCAGTTGTGTCAGAAAAAAAACTATAAAAAAAAGCTTCCAATTCTTAAACTTAATTTCATCCTCCAACAAGAAATTGAATTAATGTGTGTATTTTAAACTTTTTTTGCATGTCTTTTTGATCAAAATCAAGCTTTCCATACGGGAATTAGAGAAAATAACTAGAAATTGTACACTTAATAAGATAAAACAAATCAATATAGAGAGTTTTTTTGTATTCTCATAAATTAAGAAAAAATGTGAACAAATTAGTATTCTAAAAGTAAGCCAAAGTTTCAACATCATTGTGCAAATGATGTCTATATACTTCAATTGCAAATCAATTTTCAGCTAACCAACCTTTTGAAGGAGAAGAAAGACATTTTTGAATGCACTTTTTCATTAATTCTTTCTTTCTTCATTCGACTTTCGATATTTATTATTCTTTTTCTATAGAGAGAAACGGCAAAGAAATTATACCTTCGTTCGTATCAAGTCTGTATTAAATACTGGAAGAAAAGAAATCTGTCGTCGACCTGCATTAAGAGAATCTGAATGAGAATCGATTTTGATTTTTTTCTATCCAACCAATATTTTTTCGCCTTCGTAAAAACGTCCGTAGAAGATAGTTTTGGAAAATTAGCTTCACTTATGAACTACAAAAGATGCTGTTAAGATAAAATGAGTTTAAATGCAAAGAGGAAAAAAATATCATTTTTTTTCTCTCCGTCAATAATGTGGAATAAATACGTTTTAAACTTTTTTTTTTTCGTACGTAATTGTTTTTAGAAAAGTAAAAATATTAAAACCATTATTTAGCAGATTTTATTGCAACATAAATGGGATTCCATGGATTTTTCAATTCAAAAAAGGATTTCAACGTTTTAATAACTTTTCCATAAGATAAGAAAAAATAATCTTTGTGAACAAAAAAAATCAATGTTACATCTTTGCCGATTTCCTTTTTTGTTTTTACCAATTTTTTAAAAATATGTAATAAAAAAATCCTGTTTAATTTCGAATAAAAAACATTTGATAAATAAAAAACCATAGGAATTTATTTCCGATTAAATTATTTTCAAAATATTCACCACAAACTATACTATGAATGCTCTTCTTATGCTTACTTATCTGATAATTTGATTTCTAACTCACGAAACATTTCATGAAAATTGTATGTTGTTGAAATAATGTGAGTTAAATCTCCAGCTAACTCTAGTAATCTATAGGTGTTCTATCGGCAACATTTCACTATATAATTAGAATATTTTTATTCCAGGCAGTTAGAAATAAAAAAATTAGGAAAAATAAAATCTAAATATATGAGATTTTTATTATAATAATTAAGGAAGGATTTTACCATGATTTTTCTGATTTATAATGAGCAAGAACATTTATCTGATTGAGTAATTTTCCCATTATTCTTTACATTTGTTTTATCCCACTATCACTTAAACTTCATCTCAATATCCTTTAAATGCTCTTTATCCAATAATTATTTAAATTAATTTTCACTTTGAGCTATTTCTTTCAAGCCTTTAATTACAATCTTTATGCTGCATAGTTTCAAAAGTATGCAAAATTCTTCCTTGAATTTTAATTTGTAATTATACAATTCTGAATATAGCTTCTGTATAGAAATGTACATTAGATATAAATTTTAGAAAGTTTCTACGAAAGTGACCGAAAATCCAGAAATTATTTTAATCAAAATAATTATTTTATTTATCAAACATGTAATTGCTACATATTACTCTCTAGTAATGGTTCTACCAGTTTCAGTCAGTAAAATACCTATTATTTACTGTTGGATAAAGCGATATTGTTTTCATTGTTTCACAGAAGGACAAAATACATATATGACGGATATATTGTGGAAATGGATTTCAGATCTGACATGAAGCCTAGCCACATGATCTGAACGTGCATTTAAAAATGTACGAAAAAGGACTAAAATTGTATTTAGTCGTATTATTTTATTCTGTAACAAAGTTAAGAAAAACAAAAATTTATTAGAATTTTTCCTAGATTATTCTGCATATTTAAAGTTTAAGAAGGTCTAAGTACATGCAGATATACTTTTATGTGAATTTACTCAATAATAAATTCATTAATTTTCATACGTACTATATCTTCAATGTTAGTATCGAACGAAATCCTAATTTGTAAGTATAATCTCTAAATAGTGGAAACTATGTTACTATGTACTATGAAACTACGTACTTATAGAAGTTACATGACGGTTATACTAATGAAAGATTGAAAAAAGAAATTAGTAAATTTGTTTTTCCAGAAATGTACACTAACACATTCTGTATATTTATCATATTTTTTCCATTAAATTAAATTAAATGACTTTTGCATAACTTACTGCTTATCTACTTATGATGAAAAATTTGAGAATTTCAATTTTCTAAAATTAATTTTTTAAGGTTTTATGTAGTTTATAAATTATATTTATGCATGCGTAATTTCGGAAAATTTTATCGAGTCGTGGAAGATCATCACGGAAGCCTCTTAAATAATTAAGCAAAATTAAAATAAATAAATGTATTTCTGATCTTTAAAGGAAATTTCATAGCTCTAAATCAAACTATCCGATCTTTTAAATGTCAATACGTAGGCGCAAATGGTATTCTCACACGCGCGAACGTGTACTCACACATTCCAAGATTAATTGTAGGAAAACGAAACCAAATCATTTAGGTAAAAAGATTCAAGATTTAACCATGCAAAAGATTCGATTCGCGCAAGGAAATACATCATAAACTTTTATTTTGGGGTTTTAATTTTGTAATCAACACTGACACTACTCAGGTTCTATTAAGTTAAATAGAAAGTCACATAGTTTAGTATCTAATTCCTTAGATTATTTCTGAAAAAATACCAGGTGTCTAAATTTTAAATGATTAAATATAATGTATACCAAATATTAAGCATTTGAATGGACGTAATGGAAATAGGCTTGTTATAAAGAGGATACAAGAAAAATTAAATTAGTCTAAAAACATAGTAAGAGCAAACTTTAGTTCAAAAGAGCTTCGATCACAGAATAAGAAAGAGACAAAGAAAGCGTCTTAATTGGCAAGATTTCAATGGAGTCACAGACATTTTATTTTGATCATCTGACACGCGATAAGATCTAGTATCTGATAATCAAAATTATCTATAACATTAATGCACTTCACATAAAAAGGAGTTTATGTGAAGTTATATAAGTTTGGAGCCAAACACACCAACCTGCTTATAGCCAGATTTTCCCCGACAGTCTTCATTGATAGATTTACCAAATTTCAAAATAATTAAAAATAATTAGTTAAGGTATGAACAATTTTGAGTTGGTCAATATTCTACTATGCTTGATTTATACAAAAAATATCAAATATTTTTTACTCGGTATTTTCTTATTTGGACAATCTTACTTATTTATATTCGGTTTGATTTCATTTAAGTGTCATTTTCACATTTCAATTTCTTGGTAAGTTGCATTCGTTTTAATATCTGTTTAATTTAGTTTTTCATATTCTATTTACATCTTTAAGTCTCTCATATTTTCAGCATTTCAGCCCTTTTTATTACAAAAAAAAAAAAAAAAAAAAAAAAACTAAATTAGAATCTAATTTAAGGTTTTTATTTCAATTTTTTTAATGATTTATCAATATTTTTCGTTCTATAGAACAAAATTAAAATTTGTTCATCAAAAAGATTTAATAGTTTTTATTGTATATCAAAATATGAAAAAATAGCATGTATTCATATTATTTAATAATCAACATTCAACGAGTAAAGAAAGATTCGAAATACAGAAGTGTAGTCACTATCTTTCTTTAGAAACTACATAATACATTTCTTGAATGTAATGCAAAACCATTTGACACACATTTGGTAAAATTGCAAAATATTTATTGTCTATTTTTATCTAAAAAATTAATTCAAATTTTGATTTACGTATGCTTTTAACTGATTTTATATTTGCATATCTAACTAATTTCAAATTATTATATAAGAAAATATAAATATATAATTATGTAAATATTTTTAAGCATTTTTGAAACAATTTTGAAAATTTTCATAAACATTAAAGATTAGAGTTTTGGTTTAATTATACATTAGTAAGAAGTTTCTATTAGGAAAATATTTATTATCTCACAGAAATTGTTATAATAATATTAGAGGAAATACGCTTGATATGCATTATTATATTCATTTATACATAATTTTTTATTGCAGAAAATTTTAGAATAAATATTTTTGATGTGGTATTTGCAAATTATAAGAAAAAGAAAAATCAGTAATTATTTTGATAAAGCAAAAATAATTCTAAATGCGACAATTTAAAATTAAATTTATTATTTGAATTAATAATGTTTGAAGGTGAATTTTTCTGCATGTAGATCTAATGATAGTTTTATTCGATCAAACAATTAATGTAAGATAAAGGGCAATTAATTATTTCATGAAACACATTATAATTAAAGAGTTTATTTAAATTATGTAATGAGTGTAATTCATTAATTTTGTTTCGTCTCTTTCAAACTTCTGAAGCAATTCCTTCTTTACTCAATGCTGTTCTAATTCAATGCTCTTATCCAAATTAAAAGCAATGCTTTCAATTTACTGCAGCTTCAAGAGCTGATTTTGAAATGGAAGTATTTTATTATTCTCCATCTGTCGAATACTGAATAAAAGCTCATGGTGTTACGAGTGAAAATTACTATTTATTAAGATTTTAAACGATTTTATCAATTGCTCAGTAGTTTTGCCTTCTACTTTCTCTTATCAAATAACATTATCTAATAGTTGAAATGATCAGATTATTTTAAAATCCCTTTATTTCTGGGAAAATTGTACTTCTAATTTTCTGCTACAAACACAAATAAACAGTTTAAAACTTTCCTAAGTTTTACTGTAATATGATGACTCATGTGAGTAGATGCAGTGAATACTTCAGGAAGCTTAATTAATATTGTAAAGGTGAGCAATTAAAATACTTTTAAACTATGCTAAAGAAAGAAAAAAAAATATTTTTCTGTGGTCATTAGAGATATTATTAATACTTTTAAATTCATTGATTTCTCTAGTAAACAGAAATATTTACAATTATACCACATTTAAATAAATAATAATTTTTGGAATTAAGAGATACCAAACGAAGTAAAACTGAAAAAAGAATAAAAAATGTTTAATAAATAGCTGTAATATTTATTAGACATGATTTCTGCTTTGACCGAATCATATTTTATGTTAAAATCCCTTTTAATGGAAAGATTCTTATAATACATATTCAAGAACATTTAATTTTTTAATACAAATATTTTACTCATACCAAATTCTGTTACATTCATCTCTAATAAAGACTACCCGAAACATTCCTGGATTTTTATAACAATCAGAAATTTAAATAATTAAGACAATTTGAACGATTCAACATGATTTAAAAAAAAAACAAAAACATGCTGAAGCTGAATATAAATTCAAGATTGTGTAGTCAAATTAAAAGCGCTGCATTTTCAGACGAATGATTAAGTCAATTTTTCTTTTACCAAATATTTTTTGTACTTCTAAATAATTTATCTAAGAATTGAAAATGAATTCTTTCGCAAAATGGAGTAAAAAGTGGCAACAAAAACTGTTTGGTAATTGTTTTATTTTTAAACTTTAACTGGCTTGCTTTCATTAATTTTATAGTTTAGTTTAGTTACATTAACGTCCCGTTTTAAAGCAACACGAGGGCTATTTTGTGAAGGACCTCGTAATTTTGAACCACGGTCAGATGACGAGGACGACACCTGAACTGGCATCCCCTTCTCCACACCACGCCACACCAGCGGGAGGACATTTGGCCTGAGGACCCCTTCACACGGCGGTTCTTCGGTGGAATCGAGTATCGAATCTGAAACCCTCCGATTCCGAAGCGGGGACTTTACCACCGTGCCACCGCGACCCCATTAATTTTATAAGAAAAAGCTAAAGAATTTGCATGCTGTGCAGATCCGACAAGAAAGCAAGCACGAAAAGATTCTGTATTTTTTCTTCATTTTAAAATAGTAATAGTTATATTAAAATTTTAACTGATATTAAGTACAATTTAAAATATTTTGTTTATATTTTTATACAAAACACTTTATTTATCTATGATACAATTTTTCATATTTCTGTAATGCTGAAATTGCAATTATTATAACTTCGTGTTTAAGACTTTTTCTGTTTTGTTTAGTTAGGTTATATTACGTCAGGTTGCATAATTAAACCCCACAGCAGCAGGAGGACAATACTTTTTCTGATTAATTGCTTAGTTTATTTAGATTAATTGATAGTTTTAATGGTAAAAGAAATCGTGATTGCAAAATGAAGTGGCAATGGGTACCATCATTTGGAAATTTCCTTGCAGTAGCAATGGAAATAAATTTTCTCTCAATGACATTAAAACACATCGTCCTGCTGTGTTCTTAGAGCCGACAGCTACTGAGCGCTTGTTTGAGAGGCGGTTTTTCTAATATAATTGGAATAATTGGAAATAATTAACAAGTATATATAAAAAAATATTGTTGCTGAAATATAAAGTCTGAATATTAATGAAAACACAAGTTCATAAAATATTGGAGTTAAAACTAAAAATATTACTGCCTCCAAATATTTTATTGGAAAGCATAGAAAATATCATTGGTATTATAAATTATTGCCATGTGTTTGAATTTCTTATTCTTATAATATGAATGATCAATACAATTCTTACAACATGAATACAAAATACAATTCTTACAAAAGGAATTTAAAACAAAATAAACTATTAGATATACTTTAATATATTGGAAGAATAATGTTATGAGAAAGGAAACAAAATTTGGTGTTATTTCGGAATAATTTAACCACTCTTTTTAACTACGAAATAAAATCATTCTTCATTCAAATGTTTTTATATATTTCTAAATAATTTTCTTACTATGACGATAAAATTATTTATTTAATATCTGACCTAGTCCTAAAACTAGGTTTAAAAAGCTTTTTGATCAACGCAAACCTTAAAACCTTAAATTAATCAACCTTAAATTGTGAGATTTCTTTTGATAACTAAAAATCAATTCACCACCTTTCATCCTTACAGTTCTAGTTGAGGAGAGTGTTTTGGGAAATCGGGGTAAATGATTTTTTTTTTCATATAATTATATAGGATAATAAGAAAGAGAAATAAAGAAAGAAAAGCAGAAAATAAAGAAGTTTATAAAAATTTATAACTTTTACCGATTTCAGAAGAAATTTATAACTTTTACCTATTCATCCTCAAAGCATTTCTTCCACTTTTCATTGATTCTTCCAGTTATCTCAACTTAATAGTTATATCATTCCACAATTAATTTCGAGTGTCGTAATTATTTATTTTCCACTCTATGTAATTTAGTGGAATCGATAAAGCTTTTAACTGGTTATTCTTTGTAAATTTATCTATTTTTCCATATTTGCTTATAATAAGGAGGAAATTTTGCTTCTCTTATATGCTCGAAGTTTTAAAATATTTTATTTCTTTTACTTAAGAATTGCAAATTCCATAACATTGATATTGGCAAAAGAATTCGTAGCAACATGACATGCTATTATAAATATTTTTTTAAAATTTCATTTCTTATAAATTTTACAGGTTTTTTCTTTCTTAGAAGAAAGAATATAAATTTATCTTTGAAAGCTCTTATATCTTTTGAAGTACCGAAATAATTAATCATTTTTGTGCAGTGGCAAAAAGCGAATTTCTAATTTTAATCAATGTAAAAAAAGAATATATCAGGCAAGTAGAAAGAGAATTGTTATCAACTTAATTAATACCTTCGAGAAAAAGAATGTAATTCGCTGAAAATTGCTTGTACATAAAATATAATTTGTTTACCAATAGACAAAATTAAATTTAAAAAATACTTATAAGTTTACTTAATAATGAAAACTAGGATTTTCTACTTAAAATAATTTTTAATTAAATTTATATAGTTTATCTTTAAACATAATAAACTTTATAGATAATAATTAATTTAAAATACTTGTAAATAACATTTTTAAGTATTGATGATATTTAAAAAAATGGCAGTCTAAATTTATTTCCAAAACACACAACAATATTTAAAATATGAATAGATATTTTAAACTTTATTCGTGTTCAAAAATATGAATACATAATTTCAATATATATATAAACAGTAAAAACATTAAAAAAAACCCAAAAATACTTGATAAATTAACAAATTTTATGAAAATAAAGATAATTTTTGTTTTTATCTTAATTATTTTTAAAAACTCATCTTATTTGCTGAAATTTATTGTTTCATAATAAAAAAAAGTGATTTTCTTTCAGAATTCTTACAGAAAAATTAGAAAAGATATCCAAATGTTAAAAGTTTATTAGTTGAATTCACTACAAAAAAAGGGAGAATACATTATTAACTAAACTAACGTAAAAAATACAGTAACATCTAAACACGAAATAAAAATTTAACTGTGATTGAAAGATTTGATCAATCTGTTATTAAATATTTAACTTTATTACTTTTCCTATGATAAATAATACGTGAATAGTAAGAAGATAAGACATAAAAATTATTAATAGTTATTGCATTCAATATAATTATTCTGTTCCTAAAATAAATGAAATCTATCCAACTATTAGAAATTCACCAAGTAATAAAATAGATTACATAATGAATATTACAAAATCTTATTAATTTCCAGAAAATTAATTAGGAATCCTTTCTAAATATTTAAAACAATTTAATTTCTCGAGTCTAATTTAAGATAATGTAATAAAAAAATTAGTAAATATTTTATAAATTTATTTTATAAAAATTAGTAAATATTTTTTACTTTAGTAAATAAAATTATCGTTTGCTTAATATTAGTTTTTAAACCACTATTAAAAAGAAATTACATTGTGGAAGTTATTTAATGTCTAACTTGGGCAAACGCATTATTTTAAAACGCCAAATGATATTTGAAATAACTTTTATGATATTATAATGCAAAGCAAAAAATACTCGAAATTTCTGGAAAATAGATACATGAGAATCAATTTTTAATCAATTTCTATCTCAAGACAAGAAGCAGGATGATATAATAATGAGACTCAAAAAGTAAGCCTTTTATGACTAACAGTTTGTAGTTCTGTACGCTTAATAAATTCTCAAAGAAATTTATACAAAACGTTATTAATTGTTTCATAATTGTTTGCTATTTATATTCATGTGTTTTGCGATAATATTAATTTCATTTTTAGATGCAAATAATCGATGTTATGAAATTAAGGCCAAATATTAAAAGATAAAACAAAAATATGATAGTACAATCTTATCAATCTACAATGGATATATTATATCGAATCTCATTTAAATTCTTTCTCATGTTATTAGACCGTATCAAGTTATTTTGATTGTACTAATAAATTCTAATTGTAGCCTTTACAACTGCATTAATTTAAAAAGAAAACGATATAAAACGAATGTAGTTCTTAAATATGAATACATTCACCAACAAAGGAATATATTTATGTCGATTGGTTTTTGCATGTCGTATCACTTGAAAATCAAGCATGCCTTTTGAGAATAAATGAAAATTATTAGAAATTGTACATTTAGTAATGAAATTTATCATTAGAGATATTCTTCTTGCATAGACATAAATTGAAAAAATACACAATAAAGAAATTATTATTACAGTAAAAAACCTATGTTTCGATATCCCTTCATAACTTGTCTGTTTACTTAAATTGCAAATGAATTTACAGCCACCCAGACTTTTCAAAGAGTAAAAAGACGTTTTGAAATGCGCTTGCTCGTTAATTTTTTCTGTATTCGTTCGACATCTGATATTTATTATTCCTTTTCTATAGAGAGAAAGGACAAAGAAATTATATTTTTATTTGTATCAAATCTATATTAAACACTATACGCAAAGAATTCTGTCGTTAATCTGCGTTAAGGGAAACTGAACGAGAATCAATTCAGTTTTTTTTCCAACTAATAATTTTTCTCTTTTATGAAATGGCATGGAGAAGATAATTTGTAAAATAAGCTTCACTTATAAACGACAAAAGATTCTATAAAAACAAGATGAGTTTAAATGCAGAAGAGGAATTTTTTTTTTTTCTTTTCGTCAATTAAAAATATGGTCAATTTGGGACAAATAAGTTTTAAACATTTTTGTAGGCAATTACTTTTTTTAAAAAATAAAATCATTAAAATCTTTATTTAACACTTGTTATTTCAAAATAATATGAATTACACGAAATTTTATATTAAAAAAAGGGTGATGACATTTTAATACTCTTTTCATATCTAAAAAAGAGAATCTTGGCTGACGAAATTTATTAGTATTACATTTTTGACAATTTCATTTACTTTTTCTAAATAATTTTTTTTTCTATAACAAGAAAATGTATTAAATCTAAGGCCGAATGAAAAGCATTTAATAAATAAAAAAAATTATTAGAATCCATTTACACTAAAACTAGATTCAAACTCTTCAAATATCTTTGAGTATACATTAAAAGCTCATTCTACGTTCATTTTTTAATAATGAAGAAAATTTTATAAATTTAAGGTAATTTTTAAAATATAATTGAATGAATTGATTAATATTGTCATTTAAAAATATTAAAAAGTATGAAATATAATTTTCAGGCTTTAATCCCTTTACATTTGACAGTCAAGACCCGTCATACAACAGTTTTACGTAAGTTACGAATGATTCATTTAATCTGTCGTTAAAACGTTTACTTAGCACCATTTGCATTTATAATAAAACATTTAATGAAATGTTATATATATCAAGAAATCTTGCATATACAAATACATACATCGGCAAATTAAATATGATATAAAATCAAAAATATTTTCAAAAATTCAGGAATCAGCATGAAAAGTGTGAGACAAAAAATAATTAAGAACATGAATATAATTAAAATAATTAATTCAAAGAAATTCAATGAGATATATTTTACAGACATAAAAGAGTATAAATGCATTTTCTTAGAATATGTAATATTCCTCTTTAATTCACTAATTTCTACGCGACATAATGATGTTGTCATTTTAATAATTATAACTTTTTTAAATAAAGAATAATACCAGGAAGGTTATATTTTCAAACCAGTGTACATAGTTATTTGAATCAAAGAAATATACTCTTTATATTGCCATTCTATATAATAAAAAATAAATATATTTTATAAAACAATTTTTTATTAATTCGAAAATTAAAAACATAAAAAAAGTAATTAAAAATTTACATTTACACAGGCCTTAGTATCTCTTTCATTTGTATTTCCTCCGAAATAAACTGGTCATTTTTAAAGGTAAAGTAATTAAATATAATATCAAATATTAAACATTTGGATGAAAGTATTGTAGTAGGTTTGTTCTAAAAAAGAGTTAAGAGGAAAATAAATTTTTTCTAAAAACACCATAAGAGTGTGAAAGAAACAAATAATGCATCTTTATTAGCAATATTACAATAATGGTGGAAGTAATTTTATTTTATTCATCTGATAAACGATAATATATCGCATATGGCAATCCTAATTACGTGTGTCATTATTCCCCTGCACTCAAAACTGCGCGGCTTGTATAAAGTGTTTAGATAATCGCAGGGGCTCTAACGTATCGCAGGTGCAATAGGTATTCTCTTCTGAAATGGAAATGCAATTTTCAATGCAAAAATATATATGTAGCTTCTATTGAGAGTCATTTGACCAGAGTATGAGCAGAGAAGCGTAATCACCAACATTTATTACTTCAATCCTCATCTGTATGTTCAATTTAATCCCGTCTGTGAATTTTTTCTCTAAAAATATAGAAGCTGCTAATCTATTAATTGAATAGTTAGAGATGTTTGAAATTTCTCCATATGATATCTGAAGACAAATATTTCAACAAAAATTTCATTTCATTTGATGATTCTGTCATAATCTTTTACAAGTTAGTGCTAATTGGTATCGAAATGATATTGATTTCCTAATTCATATTTACATTTATTATATTAATACGATTAAACTATTTAAAATAATGAACATATTATGAATGCATAAACTTAAAAAATAACATATTACGATACTGAAATGCCAAATATATTATTGACGATTTTTTCCCATTCAAACTGGGGACAAATTTAAGGCGATATCATGTTTGAAAACTTATATTTTTAATTTTTATTATAAAGTTTTTTTATTATAAAGTTGTTCTCTTTTCAAAATGTTTTCTGAATTTTTGTAATGAATTTCTTTTCTCTAAACTCCAGTGTGGACATACCAGTCTCTTCAGTTTGTTACTAGTGAAGCATTATTCAATCCAATTCCAGATAAAATTATTGAAGTTAACCCAGCATTCTTTAATATTTTATAACTTATCAATTGAAATTATTCTTGATAAAATAAATGTTTTATCAGAATTCGGTTGCTAATCCAGTAGCTCTTTTATTTTGACATTATTTATTTTCTGATTATTTTTTTTTGTAATGGAAATAATATGGAATAATTTGAAACTACTCTTGTTGGAAAATAAATGAGCTCAAAAAAATTCCTTTCTACATTTTACATCTGATATTTATAGATCTGCATTTGGTTGGAGCTTGATACTCTATGGTCCGACAATATGATGACTTTTAATTTCAATAAACTAAGTAGGACTCATTTTTAAAGAGAAGGACAAATATAAGATCATTATTCCATGTATGTATCACAAAAAAGTTATGTCTTCTGCCTTTTTGTGAAAACATACATGAAATAATGATCTTATATTTTGTATTTCTCTTTTCAAAAGTAATCCTAGTTAGTTCATTAGAATTTAGTACATAGCGTAGACACGTTGGACATTAATTAGAGTTGAATATTGCAGTAGGATATTAAAATTAGATATTTGAATAAGAATAATTAGGGTTAGACACGAGTTAAGTAAAGAGTATGCCATTAATATTTTCCATCTCTTATCTTCAGATATTTATTTTGATTCACAAATTTATTCGCAAATATAAGTTTGGGCACAAACACAGTGATCAACTTATAGACACATTTTCCCTTTAGTCTTCACTGATAGATTTACTCAAATTTCTAAAGAATTTAACACTAAACTGGGGAGGAGAAGGGTTAAATTTTGGACTTAATCAGGGAGACCATTTACAAGACCGCTTTTGTTTTACACTCAAATCAAATTTTCTAATGAATGTATTAGTATAAAAACTGCCTATACATTTTCTTGATTCAAAGAAATGTTTTTGAAATTTTATAAAATATATATCCTTGAAAAATGTAAATACCTCGGAACATACATGTTACCCTATTTACATGTTACAATGAATAATACTCTTGAAAAAAATATGACTTTTTACTTTCTAAATCATATTTATTTTCCCAATATATAAAAGTGAATAGAAAACAATATAATGCAAAATACAATAATTTAATGAAAAAAAAATGACAATCTGTAAAATTGGCCCTTTTTTATTGGCTTTTGTGACTTTCATAAGAAGATGTTTTAGACCATTGTAAATATACAGGTTAAGAACTAGTATAAAAATCAAATTTTAAATTCAGTATATATTTTCTTTGATGTATTGATATATTTTATTAATCTTTCAAAATACAATATCATATTGATAAATTATCATATTCAAAATACATTAGCATACTGATAAATCCTACATTATTGATAAATTAATTGTGTATAACGATACATATCAAAATCAGTTGAATGCGAACTTTCTTGGAAAAACTCTTCTGTAGATTTATACTTATCACTAAAATCAATTAATGCTTCATTTAAAATTACCTGGAGAACTGCTTCATTGTTAAATTAGTAAGTTGGATACAATTCGAGGTCTAAGTTTTAGTGCCATCTGCTAAGCCTTGTTTAGCACTGGCAGAGAGAGACTTCTTAGAGACTGCGCTGAAAACATTACTGAATTATTTTCGAAAAGTATTAGCTGAAACCGGTTGAAAAAGTGAACATGTATTGAAGGAGGTCACAAAACAGGAAGTTCGAAGTTAATCCATTCAATTGAATTAAAAATAGAATAAAGGTGACCAAAAGTCCATCATTAGCGGTCTCACAGACCTCAGGTCCACAGTAAAAGGGTGTTATTTGGTTTAAGGTATGTATAATTTTAATTTGGTAATGATACTATTTTAAAGAAATGAGTCACATTGAATGAACATCGAATATTTTGAATTTTGTATTTTACCTTTCTTTCATTTATTTCTTTATCTGCCTTTTGTTTTATTTCGCTTGAATTTCATTTTCATATCTTAATTTCTCTAAAAGTTACATTTGTTTTAATATTTGTAAGATTTTTATTTTCCTATTCTGTTTATATATTTAAATATCTCACAAATTTTGCATTCTAATAGATTTTATTGCGAGAAACACTATAAATTATAATGTTATGTATATATTTAAACACATTTATTATAATGATTTCTCAATATGCCCGTTCAATAAAACAATGAATAAAATTTCATAATTTTTCCAATACTTAAAAATGTAAAAAAAAATCTGCAATTTCATTACTATTTAAAACTCAGTCTCCAGTCTTTAAGGGATAAGTTGAAATATAAAAATATAATCATTATCTTAGCTCAAGAGTTGCGTAATATGTTATCTTAAATTCTAGGCAAATTCTTGAAACATTCATTTGATAAAATTCAGAATTTAATAGGATTTTATTGTTTATTTACTTTCATCTAATAAAAAATAAAATTTCCTCCAATTTTTAAGCTATAATGATTTTAAACTAATTTTATATTTGCTCTACACAAAAAATTTGAATTTATTTTATACAAAACAAAACAATGATATAAATATATGAAAATTTTTGAAACAATTAAATTTATGTGAAATGTTTACAAATTTTAAAGACAGCATTTTGGGTTTAATTACAGATTTATAAGAAGTTTCTAATGGGTAGAATTTATTAATGATCATTTGGGACAAATTATTATATTAATATATATAAAATAAATATTCCTGATGCGGTTTTAGATATTATAGAAATCCAATAGTTATTTAAATAATAGTATTAATAAACTATAATATATATATTTCTTTATTCAAGGAATAATCTTTGAATACAGAATACTCTGCATATAGATTCACTTCTTATGATAGTTACGTTCCATAATAATTTTTATGAGATCAAATGCAGATAATTCTTTTCATGGAATTCATCGATATTAAAGGGTAATTATATTACTTAATGAATTTTATTCAATAATTTTGTCTCGCGTCTTTTAAATTTCTAAAGCAATTCAATGTTTCAGTGAATACTGAATAAATATCTATTCTGATAACGAAGGAAAGCTACGATTTATTCCGACTTCAAGCAATTTTAGCAATTTATCAGTCCAATCTTATATTCTGTTTTCTCTTATCATACAGCATCATTTTCCAGTTCAGATCAGATAAATTTGAAATCACTTTATTTTTGGCAAATTGCGCAACTAGTTGAATTCTGCTGCATTCACAAGCAGACATATTACAATCTTCTTCGCTTTTACTCAGATATGATGACTCATGTATGTACGACAATGAATATTTTACTACAAAGTTTTTAAACAAATTGTAAATGTGATCGATTAATAGGATTTCAAATTATTTCAAGGAAATAGACAGATAATTGAATTGCCTATACTCGTTAGAGACATTAGTATTATTCTTAAATGGCTGATTTACTTCAGTTAGTAGAAATAGTTATGATATAAATTAAATATTATTAAATAAAATATTATTTTCAAAAAAGAAAATAATTTTCAAAATAATTTTTTGAATAGGTTTATATAATATATTCAGTAGTAAAATAATTCTTGCCCCAACAATTTGATTTTTGATTAATTGATTAGTTAGTGAGAAATTCTCAATTATCTATTCAATAGATAATTATTAATCAATGAATTGTACTAAAGTAATTTTTAAACTAATCATGATCTGAAGTATAATATTTTTTATGTAATTGAAAATTTTAAAATCTTTTTGTCTTTTTCAAAATATCCACTGATTTAGCATCATTAAAAATTATTTAAAAATTTTACTTTTTTTCATGAATTCATTTAAATTTAAAAAAATGGTTTTTCTTTTATTATGCAAATGATAGTGTTTATGTGGTGTATTTTAACTTTGTCTAACTTTCAGTTCTTGATTGTGATGAAAGGAAATGACACATCACATACATAATTACTTGATAAAAACTGAATTCTTCAATTGTCTATATTTCCGAAACCATTAATCAGAAAGAATTTTAGGTTTGATTCTGTTTTTAATCAATACTTTTGAGAGGAGGCTTAGTGAAAGTAATAAAAAATACGAAATTTCTTACTGTTGGGTCGAGGATTTTAAAATGAATTAATATAATTTTTCCATATCTATTAGGAATTAAATGAAGCAAAATGAGAAATTTAAGAGGATTGTGATAAACATTTAATGCATCATATTCATGCATCATCCCTTTGTGCTTTTTGTTGTCAAGTATTTACTTGCAGTTGAAGTAGGCAGCAAATAAATCTAAAACCTTTTATAGTTCATCTCTTTCTCACTAGCTAATAACGGTTCTAAAAATGTTTTGCTATTCTATGTTAACAAACAAAATTTAAGATTTCATTCTGTCTCTTTTCTGATAATCTGAGCGATTATAATACTGACTCCTATAGGAATGATTACCTACAAGTAAAGAAATTAATTCAGTTCCTTTTAACGTTTTTAGAGAAAAAAGAAAAATTTACGAGCCGAATTTTAATAGAATTGGATTTTCAGTATTTAATGGAAGGATTTGAAACAATATATGGAAGATATTAACTGTTCAATTCTCTCTAAATGGGCAGGAAGAAAAAGAAAATTGTAATTAATCTTTTAAAACAGTCTAATAGTAATAATGATAATTTATCTCTAAATTTCAAAGAATCGGTACACATCTACCTGAGATGTAAAGATATATTTTTATAAGAACTCGTTTCTTCAGCCTGTGTTCACGATAATTAAGATAGAAATAGATACATGATAGAATTTGATTATGTATATTCACCAAGACAATTCGTTAGATTCAAAATTAGATTTTAATTAATTAAGAAAGAAAGGAAAAGCTATTAATTAATTAAGAAAGGAAAAGCTAAAATATAACTCTGTTGTGCAAATTCCATGAGAAAGAAAACAGTGAAAGATTCTGCATGATTTATTCCCTTTCAAATAGTAATAGTTATACTTTTGATTAAAAAAATCATGTAATTTAAATATTTTGATCATATCTGTATTCGCATAACTTTAAAATTTATTGTAATATTTTTGATATTATTATGATGCTTTAATTACAATTATTATTGCTTTGGGCGTAATACTTTTTCTAACTGAATGCACAATTTCTTTAGATTAATCATTGCTTTATAGTTATAAGAACACAATTTTAGGACTCTGCATGTCTGAATGATTGCAAAATGGAAGGTTTCTACTGCAATAGTACCATCCTATGTAAGTTTCGTTGCAGTAGCAATGAAAATCAATTTTCCCGCAACGAATATAATATATCAGGATGCTGCATTCTTAGAAGCACTAGCTATCACCTACAGCTTTGAGAGGCGGTTTTTCTAAATAAGGCATAGCAATTTGGGAATAATTAGCATGTATATATTAAAATTTAATTGAGCAATAAAGCATTGATTAGAAATGAAAACAAATTCTTATAACAAAAATTTAAAAAAAATTAAAGCATTTAAATATTTAATTAGAAACAAAGAAATTTTTAGAGTATTATTATAAATTATAATCATGGATTTGAAGGCCTTCTTTTTGCAATATTTAAAATGAGATTCAAAAACTGAAATTATTTCAAAATATCCCATCTAATGAAAGAAACTACTGGTCATGCGTCAATGCATTCGAGGCAAAATAAAGTTATGAGTTTTAAAACTAAATTTGGTATTATTTAAACAGTTTTGCCCACTACAACATGAAATCCTTCCTTATTTAAGCATATACATATATTTTAAAAAAGTTTCTTACTGTTGAAGATTTAAAAAAAAATAGTGATCCAAATTATGTGATTCCACATCTCATCAAGTCAAAAACGAGATTCAAAAAGTTTCCAATCGTCGAAAAAAAGTTTCTACTATTTTCCGATGAATTCTTGTCTACATCAGACATGCGACACTTTTTTTGATAGCAAAAATCAATTCATTCTCTTTCATCTCTACAGTTGTAATTAGGAAGGGTATCTAGAGAAATCGGGATAGATGAAATTGATTTCCCGTATAATAATATAAGACAATAAGAAAGAGATTAGAGAAGAGGAAAAAGAAGAGGATAATTTTTGTCCATTCATCCATAAAGAATTTGCTTTTGACAATAATCTGTCATGCCTTTTTTTCTGATTCTTCCTGTTATTTCTACATGTTATACATTTACTTATTTATTATTGTATCATTTCACAGATAGTTTCTTCTATCGAAATAATTTATTATTTTGTTTCTGTTCAATTTAGTGAAAATGATATAGCTTATGACTTTTTATTCTTTGTAAATTTGGATATTCCTCCTTACACATAAAAATTTTAATGCTCTTTTTGTTCAAGGGTCTGTAATACTTTATTTCTTTTGTTTAAGAATTTCAGATTCCTAAATAATGATGGATACTTTTTGATATGGTAAAAAGAGTTTCTTACTACATGACAATTTATTTGTTAATAGTTTTTAACATTTTCTTCGTCTTAAATTTTGCACGAATACCTTTCTTAGAGGAAAAGAAATTACAAAATATCTTTTAACTTTCTTATATCGTTTGATGTTCCGAAATAATGCATAATTTTTTTTGCAATGATGAAAAGTAAATTAATAATATTTCTCTATGTAAAATGAATATCTTTACTCTATCAAAATAGCTGAAAGAGAATTATTATTTATTTATCATCATAATCATATCATCATCGAGAAAAGGTGCATATTTCGATGAAAATTGATTATAAAATATAATTTGCATAACAAAAAGCAAAATTCAGTTTCTTAAATAAGTCTGTTTAATAATAATTTTTTTTCATTAAAATAATTTTAATTCAAATTTACATAGTTTGTTATGATAAACATAAAACAGATTAATAGAAAATATTTAGGCATGTAATAAAAATATTAACGCAACAAAATTTTTTAGATAATAATTAATTCAAAAATTATGTAAATAAATGAGATTTCTAAATAATGATTATATATACTTTTAAACATGGCAGTTCATGCAAATTTACAAATAAATCATAAAAAAATTATGAAAATAAGTATACATTCTATACTTTGAATTGAAAAAGAACTAAGAAATGTTTGATGAGGTAAGAAATTTTATGATAATAAATGTATCTTTTGGCTTACTTATTTTTAATGATACTATATGTGCTATAATTATGTTGTTTGGTAATAAAAACATTTTCTTTTACATTCTTCGAAAAAATTAGGAAAAGATCTTTAAGTAATACAATCTTATTAAATGATCTAGAATCTACTACAAAAATTACATCAACATCTAAACGTGGAGAAAAATACATCACCATCCAAGTAAAAACATTGCTGCAATCAAAATATTTGATCAAACTTTTACTAAATATTGCTGTGATGTATAGCAATATAAAAGTTCTTATTAGAATAGAGAATAAAATATTTTATTATTAACTATTGCATTTAACAGAATTATTCTGCCCCTAAAATAAATGCAATCTTTCCAACATATTATACCAATTAAAAAAGCATATTACATACTGTGACTTTCAAAATCTTATTAATTTTCTAAAAAAGTCAATTAGAAACTTGTGAAAAAATTCAAAGTAAGTTAATTTAGCTTGCCAAGCCAGGGAGAGACAACGCAAGTAGCTCTAAATATTTGATATTTTAATAAATACATAAAATTATTGTTGTATTAGCTTTTAAACTACTATTAAAATACATTAAAAATAGAAATTTTATTTAATTGTTTAACTTGAAAGAAACTCCTAATTTTAAAAAGCCAAACGAATTTTTGAAATAATGTTTGTAATTATGTGATGCAGATCGAGGAATTCTTGAAATTTCTAGAAAATAAATATGCCAGAATTGTTAAATTTTATAATTCAAGCCAAAAAAAACAGAGATATAAAGTAACTCAAGCAATTCAGAATACACCTTACTTTTACTTGATAAATCTAACTTCAATATAAATAACAAATTGCCGAGAAATGTGAATACTTTTATTTTTACACATAATAAATGGTTTAGTTTAAAGTATAAACAAAGAATAATCAGTTAAAAGCTTCTAAAGAAGTATTTTAAATAAAAATATACAGAGTTTTTCCTGAAAAAATTGAGTACACCAGTTAAATTTTTGTAATATTTCGTCCAGAAAGAAAATGTCAGGTTTTAGTTGCATGTCTTTTGGCTTTTATAATCGTTTCTAAACAGATTCGACCAACTTTTGGGTGGTATCTGAATATACTTTACTTCAATCTTCTTGCAGCAATTGTTTTAAATAAGCTTTCTTTCTAATTTTTTATTTCGGGTATGGCCCACATATATTTAACGATATTGTTGTTGGGACTGCTGTAGGGAGTGAAACTTTTGTTTACAATGAAAAAAAATACTACATTTTTTTAATCTTATGCGCCGTATGTTTGAGGTCTTTGTTCTCTTGGAAGATTAATTCCCATCTAAACCCATATTTTTAACCCATATTTCCTATAGATCATTGCGAAGTATACCTAAGTAAACCATATGGTTCATAACGCCGTCTATAAAAACAAGATTTCGTACCCCGGTTAAAGACATACAAATACAAAATATGATGGAATCAAGATTATGTTTAACTGTAGAACATAATTTGTTTTGTCCAAGGCAGATTGGTTTTTCTCTGTCACTGCCAAAAACGTTGAATGTACTTTCATCATTAAATATAACTTTCTTCCAAAAGACATTAGTTTTCAACTGACGAGATTTAGCAAACGCCAAACTCTTTTCTGATTTTGCAAGTTGGTGAAAGGTTTCTTTCAAACAAATTGACTTTTATATCTTGCTTTTCTAATAACATTTCATCAAGTTTCTTAGACTTCTACCTATAACTACAGAAATTTCTACGGCAAGTTTGCTGAACCATATGTTTTCTTCGATATATTTCAGAGCAATCTAAAATCTTAAAAGTGAGGGTTTTGATGGATTTTTATATTCCTTCCGGACAACAACCTCAAACACATTGCAAGTAATGTCAAAATAATTTGGTCTTTTCATTGCAAACAGAATTACACACACTACGGCAGTCCTTTGACATTAATATTATTGAATATATGCGGACTACACTGAAAACGGCGGCTAACAAACATAGAATTAGCATCAAAACTCGAACAAAACAAGTGTTGCAAGAAAAAAAAGGTAAAATAGTTTCAAATAACATCCAAAAGTTGGTCAAATCAATATCATGACATTTAATTATAAGAGCCAAAATTCAGGTAACAAAATAATGACACACTCTTACTATGCTGGATATTACAAAACTTTCATTGGTATATTCTCAATTTATTGAGGCAAAATTATGCATATTTTATTTAAAATGATTTTGAAAATTTTCAATTTAGAAGTTTTTTGTTGATAGATATTAATTTTTACTGTGAATTGAACCTTTTTTTATGTGTAAAAATAAAAAACCCCATCTTAGTGTACTCTGTAGTGTGTCAGATTTATCAAATTTATTTATAATGAATGTCAGATTTATCAAATATACTTATATTGAATGTCAGATTTATCAAATAAAAGTAACGAATACTCTAAATTGTTTGAGCCATGGTATATATTATTGAAGGAAAAAGTAAACCTTTTCGTATTTCTCTGGGTACAATTTATTAGGCACATTTAATAAGTTTTCACCGATATTTTTAGAGAAAATATTATTCTTTTTCTTTATTTTTTAAAATTTAATTATATTATTTTGTTCGCTGAATTTATGCACAAGTGTCTTGTAGAGGGTTTAAACGCATTCTTTAATTGCATATTATTACTACTATAAAATTAAGAGCACATATTACAGATAAAAAATGTCATATTATTAGAAATATTATCATACTGCGATGGATAGATTCTATTATGGATTTGAATTTCTTTTTAATAACTTTGACGAAAACCGTATTATCAAGTTTCACATAGAACTTTTGACTGCAATAATATATTCTAATAACAGAAGTTACAACAACACCAAGTTTAAAATTAAAACAAAAACAATTAAAATGAGCACAATTCTTTGATTTGAGTGTTGTATCTATTGAAAACCAAGCGTGATATTTCAAAATGAAAGAAAATTACTAAAAACAGGTACATTGACTAAAAGAAAATTATCACTGCAAATAGTCTTCTTGCATAGACATAAATTGAAAACAAAAATGTATAGAAACTATTATTACAATAGAAAACCTATGTTTCGAGATCCTTTCACAACTGATGCATGTTTACATAAATTGCAAATCAATTTTCATTCAACCAATCTTTTCAAAGAGTAGAAAGAAGTTTTGGAATGCACTTTCTCGTTAATTCTTTCTTTCTTCGTAGTTATTTATTATTCCTCTTTTATAGAGAGAAAGGACAAAGAAATTACACCTTCGCTGGTATCAAGCCTCTATTAAATACCGAACGAAAAGAAATCTGTCGCCGACCTGCATTAAGGGAATCTGATGAGAATCGATTTTGATTTTTTTTTTATGTAACCAATAGTTTTTGGCCTCCATGAAGACTTCAGACGAAGATAATCTTGGAAAATTAGCTTCACTTATAAATTACAAAGGATTCTGTAAAAATAAGATGAGTTTAAATGCTTAAAGGAAAAAAAAAGATTTTTTTTTTCTCTTCGATTAGTATATGGAATGAATTTTCTTTAAACTGTTTTGTAAGTAATTATTTTTTAGAAAAATAAAAATATTAACCTTTATTTAACATTTTTTTACCGAAATATTACGGATTCAAATAATTTTTCAACTGAAAAAGGGTGGAAACTTTTTAATACTTTTTTCATAAAGGAGAAAAGAGAGAATTTTGAGGGCAAAAAATATCATTATTACATTCATGCTAATTTCATTTATTGCTTCCTATTATTTTTTCCATCTGTAACAAAAAATGAATCCAATGAAATCCCAAAATAAAGAGTATATAAAATGTAATTTCAAGCCATTTCCAATAAAAGTAGGCAAAGTATTCATACATTATAGAATTAACAATGAATATTCTTATTTCAGCTTTATTATCTGATAATTTGATTTCTAACTTGTAAAATGTTTCATCAAAATTATATGAAAGCAAATTTTATTGAAAATATTTCAATTACAAACTCAGATTATAATTTAATCATTTGTAGAGTAATTATTTAGATGTCAATATTCCTGAAGTAGGTGAAAAGTACAAATTTAAAATAAGTCTGAAACGTCTATTTTTTAACTCTATAATCAACGCTAACTCTTCACTGACTCTATTTAAAGCACAGTGAAGATTAAAATCTAGATACAATCTTGTTGACAAGTCTAGAATAGCGTTCCGCCTAGTGATCATTTGATTTGAAGTTAATGGAATTTACTGGCTCTAAAACCTCTTCCGATTATGCAGAGGCAACGGCAAGGTATATGTAAACGTATGGCTCATAAAATGGTCGCGTTTCAAAAGGTTAATCAAAATCTCTGCTTCAAAACTGTATTCAATACCTTAAAAAATGCATAAATAAACTGTCATATAAAATTAAAGCATTACAAAAAATAATAAAATAAACAAGGTACAAGAAACCAATTTTTTTTAAAAGTAAGAAGTTGAGGATTAGGCATTTTATGAAGGATGCCTTTTAATACGAAAGGAGGAGAATGAAAACACCGAATTCGTTGAGATGATAATTTGATATGATATAAATACATAATTTTTCCAAAGATGAAGAAATAATTTAGGAACAAAAATATAAGTAAAAATTCTTAGAATTAAATTATTGTTTTTTAACAGCAGATTAATCTAAATCGAATAAGCTATTTCTATCAAATAATAAAATTTCTGAAATTAATGAGTCTAATGTCTCTTTTATGAAAACGTTCGGAGAAGATAATTTTGTAAAATTAGCTTCTCTTATAAACTGCAAAAGATGCTGTAAAAATATGAGGAGTTTAAATACAGGCGAGAAAAATAATGTGGAGTGTGGTTAATGTGGTTAATAATGTGGTGTGAATAAGTTGAAAACGTATCTGGTAAACAATTATTTTTAGAAAATATTTAGAAATAATAATTTCTAGAAATAATTTAGAAATAATTTAGAAATACATTGTTTTTTTTAACAGCAAATTAATATAAATCGAATAAACCATTTCTTCAAAGAACAAAAGTAATGAAAATGAAGCATTAATGAGTCTAAAGTGAATTAATTTTTAATAAATCATTAACGAACAATAAATAAACCGTTAAATTTTCGTAAGACAACTAAGTCATATATTAATCTCGTGTATACACTGCTTGACGATTTCTAAGGAACACGTGATTTATGGGAAATTACGTCACAGACAGCTGAACAATAAAAGCAAATTGATAAATGACCTATAAAAGCAAAAGCTGAGAGGACATGGCAGACCAGGGCCCATTATCTGTATAAATGACATTGCATATAAGCCCATGATTCATACGAAAATTCATGCTGTTTGATATTTGACCTACAGTAGTGCAGGATATTATAAAAGCTTTTTTCTCTGAAATTCTGTTTCGTTCTAGCAGTAATGAAGAGAAAAGTGTCAGTAAGAGATCATTTGAGTCCCTACGATGGTAGACGAGCAATTGGAGGATCAGTAGCAGGTCAAAGTGTCACCACAGTGGATATTGAAATGGGTGTATCAAAGATTGTCATCTCGCGATTAAAGAAGGCTGTTGAAGGAATGTTTTGCAAAAGCATGCCGATGGCCGTTGAAGAAACACGACATCTTTAGAGGATTTCTGTGAAGCCCTCATGACAAAAAAGAACATGAATTTAACTTTTGACCACATAGCTACAAACCTTCCAACCTCTATCTCTATTCCGCAAGAACCATCTCACTGCTGTTAAATCAAGCTGGTTTGTACGCACGGTTTGTATGCACCTATTAGCTGCATCCTGCTTCAATCGTACCTTCGTTGTGGAACATGCTGGTTGGAATATTCAAAATTGGCCTAGAGTGTTGTTCTCAGATGATTCTCATTTCAGTGTGGCTAGTGATTCTGACACCAATTACTGTGGAGAGAGCGCGGAACACTTTACGCACATTACGTACGGCCTAGGGCAAATCAGTATGCACATTGGCAGAACACCGTTTCACATTTTTGAACGAGGAAGCTATAAATCGCAACAATATTGCAGTGAGGTTATTCTGGATCATGTTCATCTTTTTAGGGATGCTTAAGGTCCACACCTATTGTTTATGGGCGATAACGCGTGACCACACAGAAGTGTTGAGGTACCGGACACACTGCAGAGTGAGAATATTGTATTTATGCAATGACCTGCTTACCCTCCCGACCTAAATTCCCTTTAATATGCTTAGAATGCTCTAGGTAGATGTGTTTCACAAAGAAACATCCTTCCCTAAACAGTTAAAAGCTCAAAATTGGTTTGAGAGAGGAGTGGGACAATATCCCTCAAGAATTCGATTGGTTTGTGTAAAGCATGGAGAACAGATACAAAATGTGAATTAGTATCCCTGGTCATCACACACTAAGATGGTCAAGTCTGTATCATCCTGACCTGAGCAATTTTTGTGGGGCTATTTGGAAATCATCCAAGGTGCGTCTTTTTTTATTTTTAACTTTTTAATTCTTCGACGCATCGATATCTGCACCATTTTGCACTATAATAAATGCACATCATTCCTATTAAATATGTACTTAATTTCATTTCTTCAATCATTGTCTATGCTTAATTAATCCGAAAGTCTTAACTGTTCCATGGCAATTCCCAGAAACAGTTATTAATATCTTAATTTGAAACTAAAATTTTTATCGATATTTCATTGTGATATAGTAATAATTGAAGGCCAATTTTTTAACATGCATAGTTCTTATAATAGCTAAGCTCGATCAAATAAATAGTATAAAATCAAAGGGAACTAATACTTTGCATAGAATTATCACTATAAAAGAGTTTAATTAAATTAATTAATGAGTTTAAATCATTAATTTTGTCTCGCCTCTTCTGAATTTCAAGAGAGATTCATTCACTACTGAATGCAGATCTAACTCAATGCTCTTATTCAAATTAAACGCAATTCTTACAATTTACTGCTGCTTCAAGGGCTGATTTTAAAATGGGAAAATTTCATTTATTCTGCCGAATACTGAATAAAAGTTCATCGGGTAGCGAGTGGAAGCTACGATTTATTCCGACTTTAAAAGATTTTAACAATTTCTACGTAAAGCCTTATCTTCTGCCTTTTCTTATCATATGCCTTTATCTGACAGTTGAAATGATAAGATAAATTTGAAATTACTTTAGGAAGCTTAATTAATATTGTAAAGGTGGTAGAATAAAATACTGAATCGATAATATAATTAATATTAAAAGCTGTTTTAAGGAAAAAGAAAATTCTGTATCCATACTCATTACAGATATTAATAATAATCTGCAGCTTATTGATTTCCTACAGTAAATAGAAGTAGTATTTAACAATTTAATCATCGTTAAGTCATCGTTTAATCGTTAAATAATAATTTTTGGGATTAAGATATACAAATAAAATGAAACTAAAAAATGAAAAACTCGTTTATTAAATCAAAATATATTTATTAGACATTCTGCTTTGACCGAATCATATTTCGTATGAAAATATATTTCAATGGAAAAATGCATATAATACATATTAAGGTATCCAACTACGTTCGTAGGTAAAGTTTTGAAAAGTTGGATTTAAAAAAAAATATTTATGGTTTTTAGATGTATTGTTAATTATAAACACTATGAAAACAAAAAATTATTTGAAAATAAAATTCATTTTGAGAAATAGGAAGCTTTGTAGTAAATTTTAATGAAATTTAACCAAAACAGTTAATAATCTACGCAAAATTGTTATGCAGCAATCTTTTTTTTCCTTGCACACAAATTCTAAAATATAAGGATGAATGAAATGAACCAAAATCTAAGAAAAAAGTTTTCCATAAATTCACAACTTGATATTTTTTAAAAAACCTATAAATGAAAGAGTATTTCACCAACAATAAATATTTTGGTTCACTTCATAGCCCATATTATTTAAAACACAAGCTGAAATTATTAAGTAAATACCGATATTAGTTTTTGAGATGTCATTTAAATGGTGAAGAATTTTTATGAAAAATAATGTTTTGAGAAAATTGAAGTTAAAGACAAATTTTAACTGAAAAAAAAAAGATTTATTTAAAATTCTCCTGGTTATAGGTCAGGTCTTCATTTTCCTAGAAGAAATAAACTGTTTTAGAAAGAGAAAAGTCTGAAGTGCAAAAAAAAGAAATAAGAAGAAAAATTCGGCTATGAGGTCAATAATCAATGTTTTTAACATAGTCGGATGCCTTATGGACATTTAATATTTAATACAAATGTATTATACATACGAAATTTTGCTTTTGAAATTTCTTAGACAAATTATAGATGATAAAGACCGCATGAAAGATTTCTAATTTTTTTATTGCAGTCAAGAATTTAAGTAATAATAAACATTTAAAAATTTTACAGGTTTTTTTTCTTTACTTCACGGAAGCTGAATGCATATTCAAGCTTATCTAGTCAAATTAAAAACGCTCCTTTCTCAAATAAATGATTAAGATAATTTTTGTCTTACCCAAACTTATTTGTGCTTCGAAATAATTTGTCTAAGAACTGAAAAACACTTCTTCGGCTAAATGGACTAAAAAGTAGCAGTAAAAACTGTTTGCAAAGTTTATTTATTTATTTAAATATTAAAGGTAAAAAAATGTGATATTACCAAACATATTTATTGAAATATAGGTTTTAATCTCCTTTACATTTATAGCACGAAAAACGTGTTAGAAGATTTTATATTGTTGTTTAGATTGTAATGATAAATTCTAATAAAAGCAGTGATATCTATATTAAGTTTAAAAAGAAAGTAAAAAAGTGCAATTCTTAAATATGTTTTAATTCATCAACAAATAAATAAATTTATGTGGATACTTTTATTGCATATCGTATCGATTGAAAATGAAACGTGACTTTAGGAATAAAAGTAAGTTATCACTACAAATAATCTTCTTGCATAGATATAGATTGAAAAAAATTAGCAGTAAATAAATTATGATCACAAAAGAAAACCTATGTTTCGAGATCCCTTCACAACTGATGTCTGTTTATTTAAATTGCAAATCAATTTTCAGCTAACCAATCTTTTTAAAGAATAGAAAGAAGTTTTGGAATGCACTTGCTCGTTAATTTTTTATGTATTCGATCTACGTTCGATATTTATATTCCTTTTTTATAGAGAGAAAGGACAAAGAAATTGTACCTTCGTCTGTATTAAATACTGGAATATTGGCTCGCATTAAGTCTGTATTAAATATTGAATGGAAAGAAATCTATCGTCGACTTACATTAAGAGAAACTGAATGAGAATCGATTTCATTTTTTTTCTCCTTCATGAAAACGTCCGGAATAGGTAATTTTGGAAAATTAGTTTCTCTTATGAACTCAAAGAATGCTGTAAAAGTAATATAAGTTTAAATGCAGGAGGGAAAAAAAATATTTTTTTCTCTCCGTCATTTATGTGCGATGGATAGTTTAAAATGTTTTTCGTAAATAAATATTGTTAGAAAAATAAAAATATTAAAGCCTTCATTTAATAGTTTTATTGTAAAATAATATGGATTCCAAAAATTTTTCAATTAATAAAATGCGGCAATCCATTGATAGTCTTTTCATAATAAAAAAAGGAATATTTACAAATGAAAAAGTTCAATATTACATTATTGAAGATTTCATTTACACTTTCCAAATATCTTTTTTTATCTGTTATAAAAAATTAATGCAATTCTATTCCGAATAAAGAACATTTAACAAATAAAAAACTATTGGAACTCATTTCCAAAAACTTAGACTCAATATAATCATACATTTTGGAATTTACTGTAAATGCTGTTTTTAGTTTTATTGCTCAGCTGTTTAATCTCTAACACATAAAATATTTCATTAAAATTATGTGAAAAATTCTTTTATTCAAAAAATTTGAATTAAATGCTCAGATTATTGTTTTGAAAATTGTAAGTATTCTATTTTTAATGTTTCACCTGTCGGTATTAAAAATTATATGCATTAAATTAACTGAAAATAAGAGTACCATGCTCTTATTATTTCTATTCAAACCAATTAACCTAAAAGAAATTAAATCTAATTTTGTGATATTTAGATTACAATTATCAAGGGAAGATCTTATTATGAATCTTCGGATTTATAATTAGTAACAAAACCTATATGATACAGTAAACTTCCCTTTATCTTTAAAAATTGGTTTTATCCCATTGTCCTTTTCACTCTATTTCTAGTACAGCTATTTCTTTTAATCATTGAATTACCATCTTAATACTGCATTGTAGCAAAAGTGTGAAAAATTTTTTACTTGAATTTTAATTTGCAACAATACGTGTTTGAGCATCACTTATATATAGAAAAATATATAATTTTTTGGAATTTTCTATAAATATTGTAGAAAACCCAAAAAAATGATTAAGCAATCTATATTATTCATCCAACTTTAACTTTAATTACACATTTTATTTCGTAGTAAGGACTGTTTAAATTTTGGTTAATATATTTATTTGCCTTAAAACTGTCTTATAAATTTGTTTATTTGACAAATTTATTTATTGTCATTCAATGTTGAATAAAATGGTTACGCTTTAAAAGATTTAAAGAAAGAATGTATTTCAGATACATTGTTGAAATGGATTTCAAATTTATACTGGAGCTCAGTCACAGGGAAACAGTAGGCCTTAAAAATGATAGGAAAATGATTCGAATTGTATTTTGCAATTTTTACTTTATGAATTAAAGAATTATTTTATTATGTAGCCAAAATGTTTTGTGAATAATTTTTCATTGACTCTCTTGGTTTGCTAGACTTTCCTAATTTATTAAGACTCTGTCTTTAGTTTTAAAGGTTCAATGATAAATTCAATAACGCATCTATTCAATAATGAATGCATTGATTTTGTGAATGAATTCAATTTTCATTTTGAATAAAATTTGAAAACCTAATCAATAGATTTAATAACCAAGTGATAGAAGCAATATCAGTATCGGAAAAAACTTTACAATTATGATAACGAAATAAAGAGTTCAGGAATTTTGTTTTTCTAAAATAATACACTTACATATTCTATATGTGTACAATATTTACGGGCATGGATTTCAACTAAACGAATTTGCATAATCTAATGCTTATGATGAAAAAGTTGCATCACTAAATTTTCTCATTTAAAAAGTTTTTTTTTTAACTTTCAGTTTTAGGTAATATAGAAACTGTATTTGTGCATACATATTTTCGAAAAATTTTATTGAATCAAGAGAAGACTTCTAATACCCTTATTAACTAATATTTTTTAAAATTTTTATATTTTCTATCTTAAAAAATGGTTTTGTAATTAAATTTCAGAGCTCTAACTCGAGTCGTATAACCCTAAATGAGCAAACAAACGCAAAAGTACGTTCTGAAACAAGCCTTCACACATACTCCATCTCTTTATATAT
>JAPMOQ010041213.1:695874-731447 GCA_026543055.1 Argiope trifasciata | reverse complement strand
TATATATAGGATTATAGCACTTATAAGACGAATAATTGTTAATTTCTTAAATAATATTAATCAAAATCATTATCTTTTAATTCATTTTAAAGTAAACTTTGATCATTCATATTTATCTTCGAAAATCTTTTATCCTGTATCAAAATAGATTTCTTGCATTTATTGTAATCGATCAAATAATAAATATAAGAGCAATGATAATCTTCTTCAGAGAACAAATGATCCTTAAAGAGTATAGGTAAAATATTATGAAAAAAGATTCGTCTGTTGCCTTCTTAATTTCAGAGGCAATTTGGTCAATATCCAACGTAGATTCAATTTAATTCTCTTATACAAAGTGATAGCATTTTCAATATTTTATTGCTGCTTTTGAAGGTTATTTTGAAGTAGGAGTGTTTCATTATCTCATCTTTGTGGAGTATTGAATAGAATACCATCCGATAACGAAAGGAACCTGAAGGGACTAATGACAGGAACTGTTTCACGCATATGCAATGTTTTCTGTTCTCTTTGTAATCAGATAATCTTTTCTGACAGTTGAAATGGAAATAAAATAAACAAATATTTCAAATAAATTTGAAATATTTATAATTCTTTGTTGAAAAGACGTTTCAACATGCTTTCCACTGCAAACTTTAACAGATTGAATATAAACATTCATGCCTTTTCTATAATTTGACAACTAACTGATAGATACAAAATTAATAGTTATTGAATATTTCATTACTCATTTTTTTGAATGGAATAAAGATGAATTCAGTTAATGCCTTAAAATTATTTTGAATGAAAGAGATATATTAAATTTATGGAACTCACTAAAAATATGACTAACACTCTGATGGATTAATTGGTGCTAGTAAGTGGAAATAATTAACACTTCTGTCATCAATAAAGGGATCAATAATCATCCATTTAAGTTAAATTAAATAATACAGTGAGTAATTAAATAATACATATGAGTTAAATTAAATAATACAGTCGTTGGAAATGATTCTTATATATTATCTAGTTATAAATAAAGGTAATATTTTTATTTTTACATTGACTTGCTATTATTTTTCTCAAATTTTGATTTCTCCAATTACTTTTATTACGTGTGATGATTTAATCATAAGATGATACTAACATTTTACTATTTTTAAATAGTTATTCTTATTTAAAATCTTTTCAGATATATTCTACCACCTAAACGAGTGAGTCTGTTTAATGAATCACAACCTTCCCTCATTTCTTGCTAATTTATATAGTTAGTACAATGTCAATCTTAATCCAATGCTGGTTACATTGTTAATGATCTTAAATGAAATAGTTCTTGACGATCAACCGTTGATATGGATGGAAGGAAATGACATCAAGAAATCTCTAATAAAATTGAAGGATAATATATGACTGAATGTGAGAGTGCACTATTCAGAACCAAAACTATTCTACATATAACTTGTGAGATAAAAAGTACAGTCATGAGCACTTTTTTATTTTAGTTAATATTTTAACCTTTGGCGTCATACAATTTGATTCTATCCGAAAGGATCAATCGTACAATCAATAAAACGAATAAAAGGCTATTAAAAATCCTCTCTTTAATTTATATTATAATTGATTTGCTTGAAAATAATTTATTGAGGAAATTAAATACATCAAGTTAAAGACTTTTAATTGCTGAACCAGTTGATTCCCAAATACAACTACTTACTTAATGAACCCGAGTCCATGTATTTTCTAAATCTCAGCTTCAATGCACTCAACAAAGAATTATAAAATGGTATTTACTTCGAATTCCACATTAATTTATGACTTAAGACAGAAAGATTCAGGAAATTGAGGAGAATTCTAACTATTTATTTATGCCTCAAATATGGCATTTCAAATCAGAATTTCAATCAGGAAAGGCATAAATTAGTATTCATTCAAAGTGGATATTATAATAAGTTTTCAATAGTAAGGAGTATTGTTTTAAGTTTTATTTTTCAGTCAGAAACTCAATAAAGTAACGGAAATAACATAATATTCAATTAAATTGGAAATTATTATCAGCCTACAATCGTATCCGAGCCATCCAATCCTCATCAAGTATTGTTTTCTATTCTATGATGCCAAATCCTCCCTGACAATTGAAATGGAAATCAGATAAATCTGAAATTTGCCATGATTAATCAATTTCTCACTGGCTAATGAGATTTTAATAGAGTTTTGTTGTAGAATGCTGTAGGTGAAATATAAGCTTTCATGCTTTCCCTTTCATCTGATGATTGAAAAGATTATAATGGTGAGTTATATATGATTTATTATTTGCAAATTATAAAAAAAATTATATACAATTAATTTTACTATCGTACTTGCAAGTGGAAACTCAGTAAAGTTGGAACATTAAGTAGATTTATTTTCTACAGTTATAAATGAAAGGTAATGATCTGTTTAATGCCCATACTATTTACAAATTTAGGTAATATAATTTAAAAGAAGAATGTGGATAATATCTTTTGAATTTTTTTAGTTATGATTATTGGAAATTCAATTTTTAATTGAACTCATTGAGTATTCATTTTAAAATATGCATCTGGGCAAGAATTCTTAAGACACTTCATTTTTAAATAGTCTATATTTCCAGTATTTGCTTATGATAATAAATCATCCATAAATATTATCTGCAAAGAATATGAATAGTTTCGTACTAATTCCAGCTATATATAGCTCAATTTCATTTTCAGTATATTCGAAGGATAAATTTCGGTTTTAAAGCCCATAGGATTTTAATTCCTAATGTATAAAATAAACATTTATTTGATAAAAGCTTTATTGGGTTTTACTAGGATATTTAGAAGATTGATACTGAAATTCCAAAAATTGTGCTTCTCTAGGCTCTTTGCCAGTTGAATAGAATAAATGATCAGAATGTAGGAAAAAGACTGAAATATTTACTAAGACTTGTTAAGCGAAAATATTTACATTGCGTTGCTTAAATTTATGATGTGCATCTCTTAATGGTTATAATTTTTATATAAGAATATGCGACTAATATGCAGAAGAAATATTTAGCATTTGTTCTTTTAAATATATAAATACAAAGGATGTATATTGTTTGCTAATGGATTCTAAAATCTCCCTTGGTTGTTGCGCATACATTAGGATGGGTTTAATTTGAGAATATAGGGATGAGAAGATCTATGAAATGAGGAGATACTTGCATTTAGTAATAAATTCAATTCCCGGAAATGTGCACATCCTTTCTTGTCTCACCTCAGTGAAATAGAATCGCCGAAAAATAGCAGTCTTAGAATTCTAAACCGAATAGTAGTTTCAGTGGAGCTTCTTTAGCACACTAAAAAGCTACATAAATAACTGATTTTCTGTGGATATTGTTGTTATTTTCTAATTACAAGTAAATAAAGTTTACTGCCTTGAGATATATAATGCTAATATATGAAAGGAAAACATTTATTAATTATAAATTCTGATACTATATAAGCTGAAAAGAATATATAATATCTTAGCTGTAAAGAAAATTTAATGCTGCAAAAATAAATCTAATTACACACAAGAAAAAGGAAATTACTATAATTTGTTTTAGAGGATTCGAATCTTTCCATAAGACTTGATATTAGAATTTCAAATCCGTAGACAATTAGAGGACCGTGGCGATCTTGAGTAGGGTCCTTTTTTTTTGGAACTGGAGAGTTTCCGGTTCAATACCCAATTCCACCGATGAACCGTCTTGTAAGTGCATCTTGTGTAAGCTGAATTCAACGGGACATACAACCTCCTTCTTGTGTGGTACCAGCACATGGTACCATGGTTTGAAATGGGGGTACCAGCTCAAATCGTCTTCATCATCTGACCGTTGTTTAAAATCCTGAGGACCATCAATAAATATCTCTAGCGTTGCTATAGAATTTGGATTTTTATATATCTAAACCAAATATTTGAAAATTAGACATTTTCCTAAAAACAACTTGCGTCTTTTCTAAAGAAATGGTCTTAGTCTGAAAACATTTTAGCATTCCTTATATCAAGCGCAATCGTGTTCCAATATTTAATTTTTGATATTTGTCGATAAATATACCTTTGCCAGTTGTAAAAAGGTTTACTTGAAGTAAATATTGCAGATGTTATATGACTTACTAAATGTAACGCTAAAAATTATGGAGTGTGAATTTCTGTACAGTCCTAACAGTCACATTTTCTTGAAGCTCTAATATTTAAAACGAATACCTTTGAATACCCTTGAAGCTCTAATATTTAAAACGAATAAAAGTTCCATTCATTTGCATCGAAATTTGTTTGATATAAGAAGGCTTAAACTTCCTCATTTTTCGCCTAGGATTTGCCACCTGTAGATATGATGTCTATTGATACTCGCAAGGATTTTTCAGACGGAAATCTTTGAAATGGCATATTATTGATTATAATAATGATATAGTTGAAAATTCATCACTTGATTATATAAGGCCATTAAACATTCAAAAACAAGGAAAGAAATTGTATAAATAGTGGTACGGAAATGCATTACAAAAAATATTGTATGAATAGCACAAAATTATAATAAGTTGAATTCTCTAATTAAATTCCAATTTTTCAAAACAAACAATTTTATTGGAGTTATTTTTTATAAGTTTCCAAAACTGTGGAAAATTTGAGTTTAAATAGATCTATCAATACAAAATGTCGAATAATATTGTTATGATACCATGACGAAACAATAAGTTCTCCATAATATAGAGGAAAAAACCCGCTTTCAGATATTGTATATATTACGATATTAAGAAAAGAAGCCTGGGCCTTTTGATCAAAATGTTTACAAATAAAACATAACGTTCCGACATTTAAATATGAAAAGCAACAATTCTATATTAAGCATTTTTAATGGCTTAGGTATTAGATATCAGACACGATTAGAATAGGTATCTTTTAAATTAGTTGATTTTAAAAAGATTTTTTTTTGTTTTTTCATACATATAGACCATTACGGAATTGATGTTTTCCCATTCTTGAAGGGGATATCTTTTTAAAGCCTTTTGTTTTTATCATTCCATTCCATGTTTGAAGTACTCAAGTTTTCGTTCACTAAGAAATCAACAAGAAATTGAACTTTTTGATTTTGTGGGATATGAAAACAATTTTTTGATTTTAGAAATATGATTTTTTTCTCTTTGTATATGGGTTGGTTGGTTGTTGTGAACGTTTCTGGCACAAGAGCCATTCTTGGCTCATTCATTTACTGAACAAGTTATTATATAAAACATAATAAACTTTGTATATGGGACCAGAGACTGGAATGTTGTATACCATTTATTTAATACAAAATTATCAACTCTTTATTTGAACTTATCGAAATAAAAAAGTATAGACAACTTTTCAATAAATACATCAAAAATATTTGTAGAAAGAAATGAAAAAAAAAAATATAATTTCATTCGCATTCCAGCATTTATTTATATCCCTTATTTATTACATTATTTTAAAATGTTTTTTTTGCATTTTTTAAAACTTGTTATATAATACATTTTCATTTATTTATTTTTTTATTATGTAATACATTTATATTTTAACACATTTGTTATTGAATACAAATATACAACTATAGGCCAAAACAATAGGAACACCTGAGAAAAGAAGCAAAAATTCTTATTTAATAAGGAGTTGGACCAACTCTGGCTAGGATAACAGCTTGAATTCCACGTGGGACTGACAAATAAAGATATTTAACTAAGTTCATTGGAATTTGCCCACATTCCTCTTGTCTCGAGTTCATATAGCGTGTGTGATGGAAGAAATCGTGCACTGACTTTATTCTCTAGAAACCTAACAAAATCTTAATGATATTGAGATCAAGGGACCGAGGACATCAGGTTAGATGTCAATCCTCATGTAACAATGTTTGAACACAACGAGACGTGTGAACAAGGGCGTTATCATCTTGGAATACAGGTCTTTCTCCCGGAAAGAGAATCTTAAGCGTTGGGTAAAGATGATAGGCGAGAATGCTTCAATAATGTTCGCCTGTGATCACCTCCCACAAGACAACAAGATGTCCCTAGAAGATATAGTAAAATACACCATTACAGAACTCCTTTCATGTTCATGAAAGTCAACATGAAATACTTCTACCGCTGTTTGCCAGATGAACTCATGTCCCGTGATTTGGAATGATGATTCATTAAACCAGATGGCTTGTTTTATTGCAGCTGCATCCAGTTTAGGTGGTCTCGACAGCTCTTTTATCTCTTCATAAAATTCGGTGCCCAAACTAACTTTTTATGAATAGTTATTCTGCCATTAATTTTTCTCAACATGTAACTCTATCTGAATAGTTTTTATGGGTACGGGGAAGGATGGTATTTATTTCTGATGTTATATGCTGAAGTGTAGTCTTGTGATTCCAGCCGATTATCCTCTGTAACATCTTCCTTTCAATTATCACGAATGACTTTCCCCCACGGTTGTACTTCACAAAAGACACCATACTCAGGTTTGTGTAGGGTGTCATAACCCTTGACACAAAGGTGGTTCTTGAAACATCCCCAAGATTGGCTGTTCTGAGCGCTCCAAAGAGGCGAGCTCCATTATCATGCCTTTTTTTCACGTCTAAGAGCTAGGACATTATTACGTTTTACTAGGTATAGAATTTCTCATGCAACTTTCACACTGTTAAATGCTTGACTGATACCTTCCCTTTCGCGTCACTAGGTAGCACATTGTTGTGACATGAGGCAGCCTTTTATTAGACGATTGAAGAAATGAGTGTTCCTGTTATTTTTTCCTTTTCCTGTATATTCATTCTATTTATATTATTTAATTCATTTTTATTTGAACATATTCTTTATTACATAAAAATATATATGTTAAGAACCTGTAATTTTGCTCCCCCCTCTTCAATAATGTCATCATTAGGAAGATTGATTTACTGTCATCTGTCTTGAACGGTGCCCGAGTCTCACATCAGAGATCCCAGAGCTTAGCAACGAAATGTGCAATCATTTGGAGATTTGGCGACTGAATGAATAATATCCGAAACATCGATAATTTTCCCGATACGTCCATTAGAAGCCTTCCAGAATGCTCCTGATTGGTCCAGAAGGTATTAATCCCTCCATCCATTGCTATATAAGGCTGGCAATCTGAAGCTGCAGCAGTGTAGTGTGGTCGACCGAGTAGACCTGAATCAGAGAGGTCTTAAATAGGAGTCCTGAACTGAGGAGTCACGGAGAGAATATCGAAACAACGAATTGCTGTGTGTGCCGTGTGCTGAATTGCTGTGTATGCTGTTTTCTGACTTCATATTGTCTTGTGTCGTCGTCGGAAATGGAACAGTTCTGAACAGAAAAGTAGTCCCGTTGTGTGAAGTAGAGAGTCAGCAGCGAAAGCAAGAAGAGACAGAAAAGTAGCTCATCCGCTTGGGGGGATCTACTTGAAAATAAACAGAGTCCCTCAAAGATTCCCTCTCCTACTGAATCCTACCTGACCGCTTTATGTGCTGTGGACCTTATCACTGCGGTATTTCTACATGTGGGCTACTGTTTGCTGTTCTGTGTGTTCGTCTCGACTGTATATAGTTGTATTATGTACATAGTTGTATTATGTATATACTGTAAATATTTGTCTTCTTTGTTCTGTCCTGTCTTCGTCCTGTAAATAAACGTCGTCTACTAAAGGACTGATCATTGTGTTTTTATTTTCTGCTCCAAACATCTCACAATACAAGTAAATGAACTCGACGAATTAGAATAGTAGGAGGAAAATCCGCTATAATATTCATTATATTTATATTATCAACACATTTTTACTTTAGCACTTTTATATTAAATGCAAATATGTGTTCAGTGGCTTTTTATATTGATAAATATTCGGTGAAATTTATAAAGACCAGATGAAAGAGCCCTGATGTTCTTTAACTTTCAAGGTTTAAATAATTATGAAAAATCTTGGAGTTTTTAATGCAATGTTTGAAGTAAAGCAAAAAAAGTGTCGACTGGCGAAAATTGAATGTGAATTCAAGCTTAACTAGTCAAATTAAAATGTCTATGTTCTCAGAAAGACAATTAAGATAATCTTTCTTCTATGAAAGACTCTCTCTGTGTTCGAAATAGTTAGGCAAAGAAGTAGAAAGCACTTCTTTCAGTAAGTGGACCAAGAAATAGCTATAAAAACTGTTTGCTAAATGTTTTATTTTTAACCTTTCACCCGCTCGTTTTCCTTAATTAAGAAAAGAATAACTAAGGAATTTCCATGCTGTGGAAATTCCATGTCAAAGAAAATACGAAAAGGTTTTATTTTTTTATTTTTTTTATTTTCTCTCAAACAGTAACGATTAATCTTAAGATTTTGTTTAATCAGTAGCAGAATAAAAAATATTGCAAATATATTTTGTGTTCAAAATTATTCCTATCAGCACTATTTTAATTATATTATAACAACTCATTTTTAAGTATAATGGGTTGTGTTTTGGTTTTATTTTTTTTATCAAGAGCTATACGTGGCTATACTGCGCCATAAATATGACGTATAGTATGCGAAATTTCTTTCTCATTTAATGAAGCATTTACTCCATTTTAGATGTTTTATAAAAACGCTTTATTGGGACCTCGAATGCCTTGTTATTGAAGTACAGAAAAGGGGCATCTGACCGCCAACGATTAAACATAAATTAAGCTTGGCCGTTCAAGACACTACTACCATAATATAGAGTTCTGAAAATTGATTTAGTTAGTTAAGTTTAGTTATGTTAACGCTCCGTTTCAAAGAAATACTTAGGCTATTTTAGACGGATATCGTAATTTTAAGATGGCGACAGATGACAAGGACGACAACAGTTATGGCAGATCATCTCTAAACTTCCACACCACACAAGCGAGAGGGCATTTGATTGCGACTGATTTAACGTGCACCAGACCTGCTTATTATTCGGTGAAATAGAATCTGAAACTCTGCTATTCTGAAGTCTAGAACTTATTGTAAGATGACTGCGGCCATTAGACAACTCTTTCGTTTCATATCTGAATAAAGCTAAATAATTTTAAAATGAGTAACAATTATATATTAAAAAATGAAAATAAATAATTTTTGCAAAAATTCACATCCAAAAAATTAAAAAAGTAGAATTTACAGAAGTATATCGTAATATAGTATTAGATATAAAAAATATCTTTAGCATTTGTTAGGTTGATTATTATTCTATTTAAGATATTTAAAATAATATTATTAAAGTAGAGCAGTTTTTAAATATTATTTTTAAATAAAAAGTATTGCAGAGTAAGCTTCATGATATTTAAGAAAAGAATGACAACTTAATTTTTCAAGTAGGTAAATAGAATTCGGTAATAATTTTCAATATTTTTTCCAATTATGACTCCTAAGTAACTAAACAATTTGCTTAGTTAACAAAATTATTCTTATTCGGAAAGTTAATTATTTTATAAACTTGGTGGTGGTGGGTCTAATGCTAATTGGTCATACCAACTCCGAATGAGCTGGGCTCTTTCGAATTAAAGCAGAGGTGAGCGCCTTTCGTTGCTAACGAGCACCGTTAAGGTGAAAGCACGACTTTTCTTGAGTCCACAAGACACAACCCTTTTTAGGGAGCGGTCGAACTCATTTATCCATCCATTCACAAGTTAGAATTTAGATCGAAATCAGAGAACGACTCATCGCTGATTTAATACCGCCAGAGGTATAATTTGTTATGGGAACCTAGTGGACTTTGCAGTCATGACATATGTAATTTGCCCCAAGGGCCATTAACCAACACAGCGGTCTTTGGCCGAGATGAGGACAGAACTCGATACCTTTTAGTTCCGAGACTGATGCTCTACCATCCAGGTTACCGAAGCTTGATAAAAGTGAAATAAATGAATTAAACAAAATATTTATATAATATAAATAACCAGATTTATTTTTTATTTGTTGGTAGACCTCTATATTGATTTTATTAAAAATATTTCGTTTTTATTATAATTGAAAAATTGCTTGTTAGTAGACAATCATGCACGTTATTAAAATTCAAAAAAATTATTGATAAGTTTCGTAACTAAATGAGATTAAAAATAATTTTTTTCACTAATTAACAAATATCAAACAAAAAACATATTAAAAAGCAACGAATATGTTATTTTAGCTACAAACCAAGTGTCTAAATGAATGCTTTTATATTCTGAACGAAAGAATTAAAAAACATCATCAAATTATAAAAAAACATCAATTCTTTAACTTACCAAGAATAAACTATAAATTTTTTTTCAAAAAGTAAGCAGGGAAGAAAAACGTTACTGTAATTAAAAATATCGATCGTTCTATTGGTAAATATTTTGTTGTTGCATTTGTGATGATGAATTACCTTTTAATATTTTCAGTAATCAAAATATCAAATTAAAATAAGGTGCAATTTATCAATTAATTATTGTATTTATTATAATGAATTTGTTTGTAAATTGATTCGAATATTATCAACACGTTTTAGATACAACTAAACAATAAAACTGATTACATATTAAAGTTTTCAAAATCTCATTAATTTTCTGAAAAAGCAATTAGTAACATGTCAAAACATTTAAAGCAATTTAATCTCGCGAATCATGTTAAGGTTGCTATAATACAAGAATAACAATTTCCTTACTTTCTTCTAAGAAGAATAAATTGTTGTTTATTTATTATCAGTTTTTAATTTGCTATTGAAAATAAATTAAAGCTTCGAAGCTTTTCTAAATGAATAACTTTAAAGCAAGCTCATTATTTTAAAGCAACAAACGATGTTCTAAACACTGTTTAAAATTTTGTGCTTAAGGCCGAGATCTATTTAAAGTTTTGAAAAATAAGTGATTAACAAGCCTTTTTAAGTTATTTTAAAAGTGCTTTACAGTTCGTAATTGAATAATTTGTCAAAATATTATTTCATTTACATATTCTTGAAAAATAGAAATTTTAAAATGCAATTCATGTTGTTTAATATGTTTAATACTATGTTTAAAATAATGTTGTAGAGAAACAAATCTATACATTTATTTACGAGATCAAATTTTTCATTCATGTGGTTTATTATGTGAATATTAAATAATTAAAGTAAATAAATTTTATATAAAATATTATTTGAAAGAGTAATCATGTACGACGAAAGATAAAATATCTTCCGTTCCTTTACTTCCACGTCATGTAGCTTCTTAAGAGAATATTAAGTAAATAAAATAAATAAATTTTATAAAAGAAAACTATTTCTTGAAAGAACAGTTATGTAAATAAAGATAAATATATTCCGTTCCATTTCTTCCACGACACATGGCTTTTTATATGAAAATTAAATAAATAAAACAAATAACATTTCTAAAAGAAAAGATTATTTAAAAGAGTAATCATGTGATATGAAAGATGAAACCTCTTTTTTTCCTTTTCTTTCAAAGCATGTGGCTTCTGATGCGAATATTACATAAAGTAAAATGAAAGAGTAAATAAAGTAAATAACACTTTAAAATTGAAAAAAAAACTCTTCTTTGAAAGAGAAGGAAAAATGAAGGATAAAAATCTCTTTCATTCCTTTACTTTCACGTCATGTAGCTTCTTAAGAGAAGATTAAATAAATAAAGAAAATGATTTTCGTATAAGAACAAAATTATTATCTAAAAGGGTAATAATTTAAAATTAAAGATGAAATGTCTCCCCTTCCTTTCAATTTTAAAGCCATTAAATTTCACATTCAGATATTTCTTATTTAACAGTTTTCACTACGATTGATAATCAAAATTACAGTTTTTAGTGATTATTTATTAGGTTTGTTATTATTTTTAGATTTTTTTATAATTTATTAAAATTAGATTTAGAAATTTAACAAATAAAATAACACTTTAATCTTGCTTAAAACTTTATTATGCTAGGAATAGAAAATTTAAATTTTGTAAGTATTATCAATTTATTACGAATTATTATTAAGTTTTAAATATAAGTTAGAAAGGGCACTCAGAACTATGTATGTTTTGAACCAAGAAGTTATTGAAAAATGTATTATATTTTAATGGAAAGCACAGCAATAGATAAAAAATTTAAAACTGCAAAATCATGAGAATTATTTTTTCAAAACTAGACCAAGGAATATCGAAAATTCAAATATAATTAGTAATCTAGATAATTTTTGGTAGAAATGTAATTGATAATTTATTCATATGTCTCATTAAATACTTGAGTTTATTTTTATAATAAAAGATTGATATAATGTATGTCAAATTTTTATTTCAACTTTGTAAATTGAATACTAATATATGTGGATTTATTTTAAGCACGATAAATTAAACATCATACGGAGCTTACATATTTTTGAAAAAATATACAGAACTATTATTACTAACCGATGCCTTACATTCTCTCATTCCTTCAAAAATTGTGTCTGGTTAATTAAATCTGGAATCGATTTTTCAACCACCAGGCCTTTTCAAAAAGGTTGGATGAGATTTCGGAATGCCCTATTTTGCTAGTTCTTTTTTGTTTGCTTATTTGACATTCAATATTTATTATGCCTTCCCCATTGAGAGAAAGGACAAAGAAATTATGTCTTGTTTCACATCAAGACTGTATTAAATATTGAGCGAAAAGAAATCTGTTGTCGAGTTGCTTTAAGGGAAAATGAATGAGAATCGATTTTGATTTTGTTCTTTTTCTGATTCATAAAAAATCCAGAAAAGATAAAATTTGAAACTAGTTTCACTTATAAACTACAAAAGATGCGATAGAAAATGGAGTTTAAAAGTGAAAAAAAGGGGTAAAAAATCCAATTTTTTCCATGTTTCTTTTGTGACATTGAATGTGTTTAGAGTTTTGTTAGTAATATTTTAGGGAAGTCAAAATTGCATAATTTTTAAAAATAATATGGATGTTATTGGATATGGATTGATGGAAAAATAATATAGTATTGTTCAAAGATATATTTTCTAGCATTTTTCACATACTTCTGTTAATGTTAGAAAAACTGGAACATTTTGTAAAACTGTACGTCTTTTGTAAAGACTTTATTCAAATTTTTATGTTATTTCTTTTAATCATTTGGAAATAAAAAAATGTTTTAATATAATTCCCAAATGGATTGCTTTCTTGAGATAATAATTAAAAGAAAATTATTTCAAATAATATTAGAAAAGATGCAATATTTATATACAGTAAAATATAGAATAAGAATATATCAGTTTCACCATCTGATTAATTAGCATAATATAATGGTCATTGTAATTAGGAAGCTTTTCATTAAAATTCTGAGAAAATAACCTTTAAAAAAGTAAATACGCAAATTTATTAATTGGCTTCGTCTATTACTTTACCTCCTAGTTAGCTTTTGATATAATTAGTAGCGAATTTATTAGCAAAACATTATTTCGGATTTGAATATTTTAATTCAAGCCATTTAGATAAGAAAGGAAAGATTATAAAACATGCAACAAGAACTGAAGAAAAAGAATACTATTATTTTACAAAAATTATGTATTTCAAATGGTACCATGAGTTTTTAAATACAGGGTGGTTATAGTTAAACTTTCCCTATAAACAGCATCCTACAACACAAACGGGTGAACGGATTGCAACTAAACTTGGTATACAGTAAAAGCTCCTTATTCGCGCTTCCTTCATTCGCGTTTTTACTATTCGCGGATTTAAAAAAATGTGACCCAATTCCTGTATTCGAGGTCAAACATTTCTTTATTCCCGGATCTAATAAGTACAAACATAATAATAAAAGGATTCCTATAGGTATCCAACCCAATATCCTTTGAAAATACCGCCCAATGGATTAATAAAAAAAGTAAAATAGATCTTATTACAACTGTGTCTAAAGTATGTTGTTAAATGCAAACTGCAAACACAGCCAAAATCGCGAATGGAGTAGAACGAGATGGGTTCGAACAGATAGAATCAAGTGACATTCAGGAATTACTTGAATTGCAAGATGAAGGAAGATCTGACTGAAACCGACTTGGAGGAAATGTTAAATTCACTGCCCATTGAAGAAGAGGCTTCAACAAGCACTGGAATGTGACATTTAATTTGAAAAATCTGAGTGAAGATTTAAGAATGGCAAATGAACTTTGCGATTTCTTTATGAACATTGATCTGTCTATGGAACGAAATCTAATTTTGAAGAGGCAAATTGCTAATACGACAGCTGCGTATCAGTTTCAATTGAAGGAGCTTTTAAAAACTGCCAAGACGAGAACATTACAAAATTTTTCAAACCATTGCCTAAGTCTTTAAATAATTAATCAAAATGTTCAAAAAATTCAATTCAATTGATTTTTTATGTATTTGTTCTTTTTTATTTTGTCACCTGGGAACATATCCCCAATTATCCCATATAAATTATCATTCCGTATTCAGGGTTTCTGTATTCGTGGTATATTTATGGAACATATACCCAGCGAATAAAGAGCTTTTACTGTATATACTATATATGAGATGCTCTCACGAAATATAAAACAAGATTTTTTTTAGTTTCAAAATGTTCACTACAGTGCACCTTGTACGTAAAAACATTAAATTTAACACAACAAACTACCAAAACGGATTAAAGAAATAATATTAACAATCCAGAATAAGAATTATTAGTAATAAAATGAAAATTTGGGAAACCGTATAAAATTTATAACGCTTCATCTGCGAAACTTCACAACTGATCATTACGATTGAATCCATCGAATTGAAATTTTGAAGGTGAATGAATGTGGCCACAAGAAGCACCATTCCCTGGATCGTCCAGGACATGGTTAACAATTGCTCATTTTTTGCAATTTCGCCCTTATTAAATCTTGTTTCTGTGAGCTGAACTGCATTTTCCCCCGTAAACAGGACACTGCTATTTCTTTAATTAGCTTTATTTAATGTGGTTAGATAAAGTGATTAGAAACAGGTCAATAAATGTTAATATTGTTTCCATATTCCGTTCTGTAATTTATTGTGTTAAAATTAATATTTTTCCTGAAAAGGCACCCTCTAGTGAACATCTTGGAACTTTTTTTTTTGAAAATCTCAGAGAGTATCTAGTGTTATATTTTGCATACCAAATTTTGTTACAATCCGTCCACCTATTTGAGTTGTAGAAGGCTGTTTACAGGGAAAATATAATTAAAACCATCTTGCTGTTTACAGAAAGAATAAATCAGTGAATGATGTAGTTTAACTTATGTTGCTCACTTATAAATTCATATTCACTTACACTTTAAGCATCACTTTCAAATCTTTCTATGAATCGCACAATAGAGAAAAATATAATACATTGTGCATGGGAAGATTGTTATATAATTAAAGTTGATAGCAATATAAATGCTAAAAAACTTTGGTCACGAGCTTTTTTGTTGTATTTAGATTTTTTTTGCCTTTGTTTAATTTATACAATAGTTGAACTAATTTTATAAATAAAATATTGTTTTGCAATGTTATTCTAACATAATGCTTGTAAGTTTTATATTATTATTTAATAATTTTAAAAATATGATCTGCATCTAAATTTAAAAAAAATGGCAGATATTATAATTAATATTCATTGGTATTGCATCAAATTGATTTGGTCTAAAAATTTTTTTTGTTCAAAATTACTTCAACTTACTTGAATACAAGTCAAAAACGTTTTTTACAAGCTTGCAATAGTTAGCTACTTAATACTTCTTATATATAAATGAAAATTAATTTAAATAAAGGAAAAAAATTATGAAACATTCTTCAAGGCTTCCAACGGCGGAAAACGTTCAGAAGTTTAGATCCGACCTTGAAATTAATTTTTTTTGTTTAAATTGCAATGATACATGTTTGTGTATGTCTTGTGTATAAAAATATAAAGGAGCCATCATATTTTTCAAAAATTCTAAGTGATTTCTGTCTGTGAGAGAATTAAAAGTATCAGAGTACATCATTTCGAGATAAATATTCAATCTTATTGTAAATTGTATTATTTGAATGAGTCCCTTCTCATCATTTTGAAAATACATATGTAATTAAATAATTAAATTTATTAGATAATTAAATAAAAGTAGTGTTACTTTCACTCTTCATTAGCTACAACTGTCTCTTTACGTGTATATAAGGAAATAATCCGGAAATTTCATGAATATTTCAGAAATCTTATCAAAATATAGGTATATCTGTGTCATTATTTGCAAGAATAATTTAATAAATATTATGTTTCTTCCTTGGTAAGTGATTGCAATAATTAATTTGCATTTGAATTTTAAAATTAAAATATCTGAGGGAATCCATTAAATATAAAAAGGAAAATTTTCAAATAACTGATCCAAAGGAAATCAAATATTGAATATTTATTGCTTAAACACTTTAAATATTTACAGTTTTGTTCAAAAATTTCGGGTAAACATTCACCTAAATAGGCTTTGAAAAATAATTTTAAAATGAAATTTATATTTGTACTTTTATTAGTGTTTTAATTCAAATAATTGGAATTCCTTTTCAATATTCCATGTGTGTCAATATCAAATAAGTAAATATGTAGACAGATTACATTTTGCTTCAATCGAAGGTAATTTGAAGATCTGAAATCAAACAAATTTCTCTTCGTGCAACTTAAAATTATATACAAAAGCTTTCATTTTGGTGAATGTTGGATTGGATTTTATCATAAATAATTCCCCTAAGGAAAATCTTATCTCTTAAGGTATGCGACTACGTTCGAAGGAATATTTTTGAAAAATTATATAAAAAAAAAAAACTGTTTAGAGTTATGGTTTTTAGATTATTGTCAATTATAATAAAAAATAATATAAATTTAACAACATTATTTGAAAACATATTTTGAAAAATAGGAAATTTTGTAGTAAATTGTGATGAAATTTAACTAAAACGGTTAGCACTCTACACAAAACTGTAAAGCAGTAATCCTATTTTTCTACGTAAACAAGTTATGGAAGAAAATGATGAATGAAAGAAGAAATATCTAAGAAACATTTTGAGATGTAATGATGTGTAAAAACATTCGTATATATGCATTTTTTCTATAAATTCACAGCTTAATTTTTATAAAAAAATCTATGAATGAAAAAAAGTATTTCACGAACAATAAGAATTTTAGTTCATTTCATTGCCCATATTATCTAAAGGACGTGCTGAAAATTTTATGTAAATACCTCTATTAGTTTTTGAGATATCACTTTAGTGGTAGAGAATGTTCATGAAAATTAAAGTTAAAAGAAAATTGAATTGAAGGGCAAATTGTAACTGAAAAATATGTGATCCTGTATGATAGATCGGGGCCTTCCTTTTCTTAGTGAGCATAAACTGTTTTGGAAAAAGGAAAATCTAAACTACAAAATGACAATAAAAAATAATTCGCCAATGAGCTCATAACGGTGTTTTTAACGTAGATAGATATCTGAAATGGAAGAAATTTCCATCGAAAATTAGAAATATTCAGATTTATGTATAAAGGCAATTATAACGATGGTAACGCTAATATAATATTGATATATAAAATACCTTTCTGTGTAACGTGAGTTTACATAATGTGAACTAAAAATAGTGTCTAATTCTCATATGACGTACAAATATTGTCATACTGTGCTTAAGATGAATTTAAAAGTTACATATATAATTATTATATTTTATTGTTATATATAATTATTTTATGAATATAATTATGTATGATATATTTTTTGATAGTTATATATTATAGTTGTTTTCATAGTTATATATTAATTTTATAGTTATATAATTAAAAATATAACTATAATTATTTTAAAATTTTTTGTATTTCTTTAGAAAGGTTTTTATATGCACATATGAAAGAATATGCATTTTTTGTGTGCAAGGGGTGTTCGAATGAAAAGGTAAGTATAATAAAAAAAGGAACGAAACGGTGCAAATAAAAAACTTATTCAAAGTTACACAATAGACCAAAGCACAACGATCAAATTGATTAAGGAGTCGATGTATTTCCTTGTTTCCAGAATTCCTGTGGCCGTGACGACAGCCAATCCTTCACAGCGGTCTTGAGTTCGCAGTCCGAGTTGAAGCGCTTTAATTTCAGATGATTTTTCAGGAGGCAAAATACATGAAAATCACAGGGCGACATGTCCGGGCTGTAGGACTGATGATTAAGTTGCTCCCCCTTGATTAACCAGTTCAACGTGTGTGACCCTGGAGACGTGTGGTTCCGCCTGTGTGATCCACGGAACAGAAACATCATCTGTAAGTAAAAGTGACATTAAAAAAAACTCTTAACGAAAATATATAAATAGGAAATATAAATTATTATATTTAAAAATATCTAAATTATTAATCTCGGCTAAATAATAAGATTTTAAAATACAATGATTCTTTACAATTCAAAAAAAAATTGATTAATTTTTATAATTATACTCAGAATTTTTTAATCTCAACAGCAAACAAAACAGCAAAACAAACAAACATTTTTAAAACAGCAAAAATTTATCTAGGTAATTTATTCCTTAAATAGATCTTTTTTTACACTTTTCGATCAATTATTTTAAATAGAAATTTTTATTCAGTTTACATAAAAGATGGTTAGAAAAGAAGGAAACAATTTTCTGTCTCGATAGAAATTGAATCTAATTTCTTTTTCATCTTTCTAGTTTCTAAGTGAAGTCAATTTTCAAAATTCCATCCTATCTTCTTCATCAGTAATATATAATATTATTGATGGAAAAATATAATAAAAAACTATTAATACTCAGCATCCTTTAATGACATTTTCTATTTGCTTTCATTTATTATTTATTAGCCACTTGATGTGAGAGAAAGTACAATTGTTTTGTTTCTCTTTCTATTGTAGAAGAATAAGAAATATTGGAAATCAAAACGAGAAAAGAAGAATCACATTGACGATATAATGTGTTTGAAATCTTACTGTATTTTTTGGAAAGTCAAAAACTGATTCGAGTAAAGTAAGTAGACATCATCTCAAAAGGGATACTCAAATAAAGCTTTTTGTAATAATAAGATTTTCGTGTTTTACTATTTTACTCTTTCTCAATGTATATCTTTGCTATTAATTTTTGTTCCTGAAAATCGCACTTTGAGTTCAATTTCTTTCATTCTTTAATTTCATTCTTAGAAAATTTTGAATTAAATTTATATAAAAAAATGAAACATTCTTATTTCTTCTGAAGGCTGCTTACATCTAAATAAAAAAAAGGTATTGTTAAAATTTATGATTTCTCAACCATTTAAGCTTCTATTTTTATACTTAGCAATTAATCTTTCTGCCTTATAATAATTAAAGGCTTTATGTCAGAAAATTTAAATGTTGTAATTTATATATATTTTAATTAAAGAAAATATGATAATAATACAAACCTTATTATTTTTAAAATGTATACTCAAGTTTACTTTGATTAAAGTTTTAAAAATTTTCCTTGTTAAGAAAATAGAAGCCATATTTTTTTCAAATTATTATACAACTGGAAATTTGATCATTCATCTTGAAATATAGAAATTGTATATACAATGAATTGTTGTTTATCTTATATTAAACATATAAATGATGGCATTTCGTTTAATGCATGATACTGACCTTATTGTAATGGTTCAGTAAAAGTTATAATTTGAAATTAAATCTTTTTTCCAACATGTTAACTGTTTTTATTATTCATTGTTTTTATACTTTTATTTCAAGCAATTTCTAAATTAAGTAATTCCTATATTGAAGTTACTTTAAATAAACAAATATATGAAGTTGATAATTCTGATATATATTATAAACAATGCAATATTTATAAACAATGCTATTTTGTATAAAAAGTTATGCATGATGTTTTATCAGAGATACACAAATAACAGCATTTAAAGAAAATGATAGATATTAAATGACAATAAAAATACATGATTGAAGAGCATAAAAATTTCGTTTCATAGTAAATTAGTATGTACTTAGAATTACGTCATAAACTCATTCCAATGGAAACAGAATTTTAGAGAAACATACGCTAAATGGATACATTATATTTTCTATTGTTTGTGATGAAAATTTCAGTTTATGAATTATGAAATAATTATCTTTAATTATTCGATTTGCTTTTTCTTTATACTGAGGAATGATAGATGGCACATCTAAGGTGTCTGAAGACTCTTTGGCGAATCCAATCATTTCACAGCCGTAGCTTCTCAGATTATATTCTTCTTTCAATTAATTGACAATTTAGTTTTATATTTCAACATTTTAAACTTAATAATGTATCAATAATTTATTCGCATTAGGAGTTCTCTATCTGTTCAAGAAATGTTTGTGTTTTAATTTATTTGCTATGATTCATTGATTGATTTATTATGTTTTTTTGTGATTATGTATTTTAATTTATTGATTTATTTATTATTAATGTTTATTTATTATGATTACTTATTTATTATGATATAAGTTCATAATATTATTCGAGCTAATTTCACAATTTTTACAAATTATGATATGAACGTCAAGAATTAGGAAATAATCTGGCCAGTTCTGCTAAGTAAATTATAAATAAACTTATTACATTCTTATATAAAATGTTATTTAAGCTAGTTTTCTAATTTGATGAATAGTGCTAAATATACTAACGAAATAGAAAAGAATCTGACCTATTTCCTTGTTAAAGTGTTCATAAAGTCATCACATTATTTTATATAATTTTTATTTCTTACAATTCCATTTATTTGATAATTATGGTAATAATATTGTTTATGAAAACTAGTCTGCAGTTCCTCTATGCCATTTGTGCTGATGGTGCTATTAAAGTTTTTACTTGAAAATGTATCACCTAGATTATAAATATATCCACTTATCACCAAATCAGATTAATAGATAAATAACAAAAACATGCTAAAATGAATCATTAACATGTTGAAAAGATGCTGAAATATGAAATGAAATAGTCCATTTTATTAAATGATCTAATAATGTATGCTGAGATGGATTGCAAAATATTGAAATACATAATTGGTTTATATCAATATAATGCGAATAGTATAGAATGATCTACTGATTGGAGCGATGTTTAATGATTATATATAAATTAATATTTGGCTGTAAATAAGAATTAACTCTTTTGTTGAAGCTGTAAATACATTTCATATTTTATTCTGAGACGAGAAAAATGCTTTAAAAATTTGAGCATTTTATTCCTTAAAATGAGAAATCATTAAGCATTTATTTATAATGCATATATTATTAAAACCTCATGAGGACTTCTTTGCGGTAGGTAACTGGGAATTAAAAGGATTTTTAATTGCTTAAGTTCATGAAAACTGAACGCTTAATGCAATTCTATCAACTGGAAAGCAATACTAATGATGTCGTTTTCAGAAGAATTAAATGGCCTTCTTTGCTCGAATTACTTCTTGGTTCTGAAGAGCTCTTGGAGTCGGATTTCCTGCAATTTCATTTCAGATTCTTACCACTAACTCATGATCGGATGTTATCTGAGCTAATCGGATATTCACTTTATGAAGCATTAGTATTGAGTGGGAAAGATATTTATCTTGAATGGTTGAACAATTTGGGGTATATTTCACAGACGACTTTATTAGAATTATACTAGAATTCGAATATTTTCTGGGTATAAAGAGTATTATTTAATTTAAGTGATGGCTTATATAAATATATGTTTTTATTTCTACATTATTTTATAACTTTTAATTTTTAATTTTAACCTATGAAACTAAACATTTAAAATTCAAGCTTGACAGGAATAAATTTAACTATCAATCAATCATTTATTTATATTTTTAATGTCATTTATATTTAATATTATTTAAATATGATAAATAACTAGTCTCTTGTGAGGCTATCTGTTCTACCATTGTATTAAGAAAATGTAATAATCTCAGTCAGTTTTCATGAATCGAATATTATTCCATCCGTACCAAGATTTATTTTAAATTAGCCGACTTTGAATATCAGTTGATCAGAGCTGTAATCTGTGTTATTTATTATTGAATCATTTATGCAATATAAAATGATCAACAAATTTGAATTATTTTTATACACTTCAACCTGTTTTGTACATTATGTATATGAACTATACGTATAGTGTCAAGTTCCATAACATCATACTTTTGGAAATGCAAGTATCTAAATATCCTTTTTTTAAAATTTCGAGACATCGAAACTTTACTTTTTTAATCCTTTATGTAAATCCTAGATTAAAAAAAAATCCAAATCGAACTTTTGAAACTCTGAAAATGATTTGAATTTTAGTTCCTCAATGAAATCTATATTTGAGATTTAACCAAAAACAGTTTTTTACAATAGCAAAATTTAGGAAATATTTTCTAGATAATTAAGTTTATATTTTGAAGACAACTCTATTAAATTATAAAATGCAAGAATAATTTTTTATGAATGTTCTTAAAATAATGGAAAATATTTAGTTGATTAAACATTCTGTCCTAAAGAACATGAAAACACAATCATTCCCACTTACTCATATGCACAGACTCAAGCAAACATACACGCACGCGCACGAATGTCGAATGCGCAATTTCTTATGAATAACCTCAATATGACTTTGGATCTTCTTTTTCCCTTAATATAACATTTAACTGCTTGTCATCTACAACAAAAATTATTGCTTGGTGGTATAAGGAATTTTAAACTGTAACCTATCAATTGCACTTTTGAATTAAAGAATTCAAAAGAATACCAAATCTCAATATAACTGAAAATATGTGGGATGACATTGAATTGCAGATGAATTCAGAACTTCAAAACATAAGTACTGGAGTCAATTCCCTAAATCCCTGTCCGATCTCTTATCTTACATTCACACAAATGTACATGTTCATGCATGTACACACGTGCAAACACTCACAAACAGAAATATTATTCTTTATTAATAAATATTATATTATTAGTTAAGATCACAGAAGCACTATAAATATAATACGTTCAATGTGGCCAAAGCAAAAAAAAAATGTCCGCAATTATTTGGGAAATCGTTGCAGATCTTAAGTTAGGGGCAATGTGAAAAATTAATTTCCTCTTTCTCAGAATCTAAATGTGGTATTGCAATACTCTGTGTTATTTCTAATTGATTATGCAATATAAATGCATACTTGATTAAATTAACTATGCATTCAATTCAATTAAATTCAATAATCAATTATGCAGTCGGTGAGCTTTCATATAAAATAAAAAAAAATCTTAATCGCAAACTGTAAGATAAAAGTAGATTCCATGGTGTTTAATTAACTATTTTGAAACTTATTCCAATCCATTTAGACAGACAACGAAATAATATAATCAAGGAAACTGATAACTTGCATACTTATACAGAAATATCATCAATCAAAAACTCATCGTCAGTTCCAGAATTGACCCTAAGGAATTGAAGAATCTAAATTTCTATATATAAATGATTCTTGTTTTATTATTTATATGTATAGTATTCCTTTAAAGAATAAGAAATAATAATAATTACAATAGTCCCAAATCTCATTTTCGAGGACGCGGTAATAGTTTAAGAGAGATATTAAAATATCTTTGGATAAAAATTAATCAGACAACAAAAAGAAAATTTAATAATCAACAAGTTAGCTATAATAAGCCAACAAAAACCTTCCTCTTCCCAAATTGCATAAAATTTGCATGAATAATTTATTTAGGTGCTTTAAATATCAGTTTTACTATATCAAAAGCGCTCAAATCAATTAAGGCTTTCCTCCAAACTAGAAAAAAATTGTAAATAATTTTAATGTTGCTCCGATTATAGCATACTAAGTCATTTTTATTGATCCCACATGGGAGTTTAATTAAAAATACGCTATAAGATCCAAAGAGTGGATGACTTGTTTTCTTTTAATGTCTTTAAGCAAAACTATGCCATTCTTCGAAACAAGTAATTGCATTATAGCATCATTTCTTTTAATGTCCTAATTAGATAGTGTTGAAGATATAGTTAGCAATAACGAACTTAACAGACACAGTTTTTTACTAGTAATTGCCTCTTTTTTTAGAGCAATATGCCCTTTCAGAATAAATTTCCGTTTCCTAAATGCGAATATATATATTCGCATTATTCCTAATGCATCACTAAATATGAATATCCCAAAGGGTATTCAGCTAGGATGGACAATGCAGAAATGATGTCTCTGCTGTATTGTGTATACACAATTAAAACAAAGAACAGAAAAATATCCCGGATGAAAAGACGAAATATTGTTTATGACAAAAGTCTTTCATCCCTCCGCTAATGATGCTTTGTTTTACTGTTTGTAAAAGGGTCTGCTTTCAGCGGAAATTCAACAAGACTGAAAAAAAATTCATGTTTGAATGTAGCCATTATTTAGAATTTTTAAGCCACTCCTATTCCCGAAGACAAAATAAACAAAAAGCAAGTAGTATGACGAGTAGTTATGTTAAACAAGACAAATTATTGTTTTCATAGAATTTCTTTTTGGATATGCGTTTTTATCATAAGTCTTTTTCGGTGAAATCTTTTCCTAACGATGATTTTGAAAGTTAATTGAAATAAATGCCAAAAAAACATACAAAAAATATTGCATTCATCTAAAATATAGAATGATGTATACAAAATATTTTTTAGTGTGTAGAGGAGCTTATTTTCACTATAAATACTAAAGCACATATTTTATAATTTTTCTGTCGGTAATTTCTTTTTTAATACTGTTTGAATTTGGTAAAAAGTTGAGAGTTTTAAGTAAATTGCTATCCAATCATTTTTTTACGCAATCTTAGTTTAATTATATAGAGAAATGGGATGTAAAGATATATTTGTCTTAGTATTTTTTATTTAAGATAAGATTTTTTAAAATCAAATTATTGCAAATTTCAGATGTAATAGTTTTTTTTTAAATAATTTTAATTCATTTGTGTGTAACCTCTGAAAATACATCATTTTATTATTTTCAGAAATTAATAGTCATTCAATTTTTTAATGATTTTCTTTTAATTTCATACCAGTTGTGCCATCTGGTAGCGAAGTTGATCAGGTTTTGACAGTAATAAAAATAATGACATGTAACTTAAAATCTAAAATCTAAAACAATTAAAATAAAATTTAAATTCTCAGTATTCTTATAAAAGTGCATTTTCATAATAGATATTCTTAAAATTCGTTTTTAAATTGAAATTTTGTGGAAAATTGATACAAATCCTTATAATTTTACAGAAATCGATATATTAAATATACCAGCCGCTCTATACTTGTTGAAACCTCTAGACGCTCACTTATTTGTTGAGCTATTCATTCGATATCAGAGTTATCCCAACTTAAAAATATGTTGCCTAGATAACTAGAGGCAACATATTTTTCAATGAACACAATTGCTTATGAAATTCGGAAAGTTTACAATTACCTGCCAGCTTGCCAAGAAAGTATTTTGGAGTAAATCTTGACAGAAATATCAGTTATGTTTAAAATAAGTTGTTTTTCTTAATCATATGTGCATTATTCTTTTAGGAAAGTATTTTTGAAATTAGAATCAAGTTATTTTAATAGTAATCTGTTATTTTTCTTATCACGTAATCAGATGACATAAATTGTTATTAAAAATACCAACTAACATAATAAAACACTAACAGGGACATACGTATGCTAACTTTTGTTTATTATGATTTCATTTCTTTATGGCTCATGCAAATTATGTAAATTTTAAGAACAATCTCTAAGATTATAGTAATGCAAAACAATCACAAGATTAAATATTTAATAAAATAAAATCATATAAAATTTGTTAAATGGGCACATTTTGTGCCTGTTTTAAGCTTTAAGTTAAGATTTTTCAAGTTGCTGAATATAATAAAGAGTTGGAACTAATTTAATGTTTAAATTTTACTTTTGTTAAAGATGAAAAATAATTGCAATTCAATAAACGGTTTGTGTTCTTGAAAATGTGTCGGCAACAAACTTGTATAGATGAGAAGGAAGTGAATGCAAAAAGATGTTGATATTTACACAAAAGATTATTAAATATTTATATTTATAATAATCTTGAGTTTATCCGACAGCTTTCGAGGCAGGCAAATTTCCGTTTTGCGATATTTCTCGCCACTAAATGTTTGCAAAAGGATATAATTTAGTTAAGTTATATCATAAACTCGTTTTAAAGAAAGATTAGGACTAGTTTGTAATATAAACTGTTGTCAAATGACGAGGAGGACACTTGAGATGGCACATCTTCTCCAAACTTCCAAAGCATGCTAGCGGGAACGGAGAAGTGGTATTCATTGACATATGTAAGGATCACTCACTTTTATATGAAATAAAAGAAATAGAGACATTACATACATTAAGAGAAAAGGGAAAATCCTTGTCAAATAAATTATTGCTTTCAGTCCTTGTATACTAAAAATGAAATATTCTATATTGGGACATATAATTCTGAATATATAGCAATAGAAATAATATTAACAGATATTACAAGAATAAAATACAAATTGGTTTGTTGGAAAAAATAAACATAGCATTGAAAGGTTTTCAAAATTGTAAGCAAGTATCAAGAATCGATAGAAATAAAAATCTATAATTTGTATTTCAAACATATTCGAAAAATTAATTATGATTAGAAATTATTCTTCGTTCTGGCAAATGCATCAAATATTATTTCCTGATGAAAATTAAGAACTTATAATTTGAATTTTGAGCTAGTATTAAAAAAATGCTTCTATTTTTAATTAATATTAAAATTACAATCTTATGCGTTGCATTTTCTTTATATTTCGATTATATGTATTAATGGTTTGATAAAAGAGAAATATATATTGAATTTTTTAAAACTTATTTATGTTCATGGTATAAAAGTTATTTTTTTAAACATCTACCATTTTTTATAAATGTGACATGTTTCCGAGTATCGGAGAGTCAGATTAGCAAAAGCTCTGGATCAAAGAAATTCATCTAAAAAGGATTTAAGTAACAACATTTATGTTTATTTCACAAATTAAAACAAAACTGGGAAGTAAATTATTCAACAATAGTAAATATTACAAAATGTATTTTACAATTCTAACAGCATATACACTTTTAGCTGCCGTTTTATGCTTTGAGGATACTGATTTTTGAAGATTTGTAGAATTTTTCTTCAATTCCTGTTATAAAAACAATAGCAAACAATGCCTTTCTATAGGAAGTCCTTTTGATAAATTTTCCTTGTTTCCGGCTCTTTTCTCCATTTCTTTTAAATATGGGAACAGGTAGAAGAATGACAATCACTGATGATTTCGCTATCATAGGCTTATGACCATCCATGTGAAAAAAAAAAATCGAAGTAATTTGTTGTGGGTGGTAAACTGTTCAAGACAATCTCCCCCCCCTTTCCCCACAGAATGTACTTTGAATTAGTATTTTTTTTGGGGGGGAGGAACGATAAGTGGTGAATGTGGAAGATAGAATTGATTGATGCCATTTCTTGAGGATTCATGAGAAGCAGTGGTTGAGAAAGGAAGCAGTCTTATTTCATTTGTTAATTATTTAAGGTGTATAAATAAATATAAAAAATAATAAATATAAATAATACGATATAAAGTAAATAAAAGAACGTGAAAGAGCAGGTACTAACTGAGAAATCAAGTATCTCCCCCAAATATAATTGATGTTTGAAATATCTGTGGAAAGGAAAAAAAAAAAAAATGTGATAATATATAAATGGAGAAAACGCATGAAATGTCAGGGGAACTAGAATGTAAATTTAATATTTAAATTAATAGAGGAAAAATATAATAAAATTAATTTTAAAAAGTCAATCAAATAGAATAATCCGGACCGAGAAAAAATCTTGCATTTCACTTATGCTTTTCCTTTCTTATTATAATATTTTCGTTAAAAATATTCCTGCCTGTAAATTTGCATAAAGCATCAGGGTGTAATATTTAAATCGTCTTTGCCACAGTAGTCAAAATATTTGTATGTAATAAGATATTTTTTGCTGATTTGTTATATGCAATTAGTTAGGCTGATTTATTTAAAACATTTATATCACATAATATGGAATATGTAATTTTATACATAAATATTACTTACTTAAAAATTTTTGTGAAATATCTATTATTTTTAGTTCGTATCTTCTGAAATATTTGTTTTCTGTGTCTAATAGCTATAAGATAAAATTGCTTTATTTTGCTCTGCTTTATATTTCTTTTTTTTATGTTAAAATTTAATGGTAAAAATGCTCATTTCATTCATTGCTCAGAGACTTAAGAATTTCAGGAAGAAATCTAGGAATTATACACCTCAAGGAATGTGCTAATTCTTATATTTTTACATTATTGCAAAATAAAGTCAGTTTGGTTCTTTTCAGTTCCCTTAAGAATTTCCGGTAACATTCTTATTCAATAACAGGCATTATAAATTTTTTTAAATAAATATTTACATGTTTCATATTTGAACTAGATTTTATTTAGAAAAATACACAAATTGCTTTATAAAATTATTGACTTTTCAATATATAAATCACTTGAAAATTCTTCCAATTCCCTTAAAACAGAAGTCAATGCTAGCTCTCTGAAATTTTCAGAATAACTGTAATTAAAACTTTCTGGTAAATAAACAAAGTTAAAAATAGGCACGAAACATAGATAAAACGTGACTGGTCTTAAAAAGTTAAATCTAAGTTTTTAACTAAATGTACTACTGAGTCTCAAAAGTCTTTGATATTTCAACCATTCACAAGATTATATTGTAAAATTCAAAGAAGCTTTACAACATATTGTAGTTTAAGTATTGATAAATATATATATTAGCCCTAATACTTGTATTCTGCTTTCGTTCTTCGATAGACGATGGAATCTTAAAGCCATTCAGCATAACCATTATTATGGGGCCGCGGTGGCCTGGTGGTAAGGTCTCGTCTTCGGAACCGGAGGGTTTCAGGTTCGAGACTCGATTTCACCGAAGATCCGTCGTGTGAGGGGGGTCTCTTGCACGTTAAATCTGTCAGGCCAAACGTCCTCCCGCTGGTGTGGTGTGGAGAGGGGGGTGTCACTTCAGGTGTCGTCCTCGTCATCTGACCGTGGGTGAAAATTACGATGTCCGTCCCAAAATAGCCCTCGTGTTGCTTTAAACGGGGCTTTAATATAACTAACTAAACTAAACTAATAACCATTATTATACTGCATTCTGTACAAGTAAGCCTTCTTACTACTCAGGACCCTTTTTATCATCAATATTTGAGGGGAACTTGTGTACTTTATATAAATAAATTCCAAGGCGTTGACACTTTTAATTTATTAATTAAAAGAATTGTTCTCAAATAATTCGATTGTTATCCAGAAATAACAATTATACAATAGTAATGCTGCTATAACTTATATTACTGAATTATATATTTATTTAGTCAGAGCCTTTATTAGATATCTAGTCAAAAATCAGTGAAAAAGAAAAATCAAAATTTAATAATCAACAGATTAGATATAATAAGTCCTTAAAACATTCTCCTTCACAATTTGCATACAATTTGCATTGTCAATGCGCTTAGGTGTTTTAAATAACTGTTTAATGATATTACAAGTAATCAAATTAATTAATATGTTCTCCAAAACGAGAAAATAATGGTAAATGATTTTAATGTTGTTCGGTTGATGCCAGACTAAGTCATTTTTATTGATTCCACATGGGAGTTTAATTGAAAATCCACCATTAGATCCAGAAAGTGGATGACTTGTTTTCTTTTAATGTCTTTAAACAAAACTAGGCTATTCTTCGAAACACGTAATTGCATTATTGCATCGTTTTTCATGCCTTAAGTAGACGGCGTCGTATATATATGGCAAGAATAACGAAATAGACACAGTTTTTTTTATAAATAATTGCAGCTTTTTTAGAGCAATATTTCCTTTCAGGATAAATATCCTTTTTCAAAATGTGTGTAGATAAACTCGTATCATTCCTAATGTACCCCAAGAGAGGAATATCCCAAAGGACATTCGATATGAAAGGATGATGCAGAAAAGTTTTTTGCTGAAATGTGTGCACAATTAAAACAATGAAAGGAAAAACATACTCGGATGGAAAGGAAGATGAAATACTGTTCATGACAAAAGCTATTCATTCCTATACTAATTAGGCTTTTTTTAATGTTTTAAAAGGATTTATTTTCGAAGGAAAATCAACAAACCGAAAAAAACCGTGTTTGAATGTAATTATTATTATTATTTTTGAGTCCCGCCGAAGATGAAATAAACGAAAACTAGCCATTATGACACATTGTATATTGTTGCAATTGAACAAAATGAGACAGATTAATGTTCATATAATATTTTATTTTCGAATAACTACTTTTTTCCATTTTTTACCGTCGTTTCTACGAACCAAGATTTGTAGTTTCAGTCTTTTGTTATTGGGTATAGTGGTTTTTGAAAGGAAAGAAGTATGATACAAATGCGAGAAAGGAATAACTGAAAAAAAAAAACACATACTAAATCCGTATTTTCATCTAAATTATAGAGTAAAGTTTGTTAAAGTACATTTTTAGATTTTTTTTGTTGCTTAAATTAATAATCTTGGAATGTTATATATTTTTTGTCTTGTTTAAATTTTGTTTGCTATTTCTTTTACAAGATGGTGGAAAACTGTAAGCCCTCAGAAAAATCAAATATTGCTAGTATAAAGCAGTAAATGTAGCACCAATAGCACCTGATTTTCAAGGTGAATTTCTAGATTATTTTTTATAATTAAATTAAATTTTTAAAAATTAATGAAATTAACAACAAAAGTAATTGAATTAACAAGAAAATTAGAAAATTATTTATATTAGAAACAAAATTAGAAAATTATTTGAATTAGTAGCAAAATTATAAAATTAAATTAACCACCAAATTACAAAACTATTTAAATTAACAATAAAATTAAATATTGTTATAATCAGAAGTATTTCAAAAAACTCTTCTAGTTACACGATTTATATCAATTTTGTATCATACTTGCTTTATTTTAACTAAAATTTCTATCTAGAAGCCTTTCCAAAAAATCTTTCCTAATTTTTATGCATGACGACTTGAGTTTCATTGAGTTTTTTCTTTGAGTTTCTGTTACTCTGTTTTCGTACAATTAATGTTTTTAATTTATTTTCATCATTAGGTTCCACTAAATTTTAAATTAAAAATTCACAATGATTATGAACATTATCTTTTTTTCTTGTTTTCTATGTTCTGAAATAAGGATATTTCAATTCTAATCAACTGATATTTTATGAATGTGCCTCTTTTGAACATTATCGTTTGCTATTATTTCTTATTTTGAATTAATTATTCGTTATTGAAATTAATTTAAGAGATATTGCATCAATAATATAAACTGAAAGAATCATATATGTCACAAAAATATGCAGCATTTATTAGTGTGCACAACTGTATTTGATCATATAGTAAAAGTTAAATAGAATAATTAAATCGAATTATTTTGTGACAAATAAAAGTTTTAGTAGTGATTTTAGTATTAGATATCAATTATAGCTCAATAATGTGTTTTACACTACTCTCGAATGTAACCAATTTATTTAAGCGATTAAAAGACTATTTTTCAAATATTCTGTAAGCATATAAGATTATTAAATAAATTTTAAAATACATCTGAAGGATAGGATGTGCTACATATTGTTTAAGAAAATTCATAACGCATAGCAAACTAGACATTTCGTATCAATAAGGGAATTTATTCAGTCGCATCTTTTTATTTCTTTACCTGCTTATATGTAAAGAAGTGATTAACTTTGTTACGATCGATATTTTGATCCGTATCTCTTCTCCTGGCTGACGAACTTCATTGACTCATCAGTTCCTATATCTCTAGAAATTTTATGGTCTCTTTGTATATTCGTTTTAACGAAGGCAACTAATCAAATTTTATTATCATGAAATTAAATCTTTTCAATTATCATAAAACCATTGCATTGTTTATATTTAAATTTCTGACGTGATTTAAAAGTTTAAAAATAAAAAAAATGAAACAATTTAAAATGAGCGTGAATTATAAAATTATTAGAGACCATGGTTCAAATAAACAGAATTATACTTTTAGAATTCGTCAATCAAAATTAATAAGCTAAAATGAGAAAAATGACAATTTTTAATACATCGTAGCGTTTGATGACCTGTTAAATAATTTGGTAAAAAATATTTATAATATTATGTTTAATTCTTTTATGATGACACGCTAGTTATAATTTATGGTTTATTAACAATAAAAATATCACCAATGTTGTCATTCATAAATTGTAAACATGTTCGATATATTTGAAAGTTGTGTGGTCCGAAAAAACATCATTTTGAGTATCTGGATCTTTAGTCAAGTAATTGAATTTTATGAATTAATTATGGATGTATTGGTTCTAAATATGTTGATAATTTTTAAAAAATTCAAACTTAATAATTGATCAAATTTAATAAACTTGATAATTTTTTAAAAATTCATTCATTTTTTAAAAATCAAAACTAATTTCAATATTTCACCATAATATATTATAGATAATCTAATGTTAAGAAGTTCAAATATAAGATAATTTCTTTATAAATCTATTGATGGCAATGAATTTAAAAATATAAAACTTTATAAAGCTTTCAATGCAAATTAATTAACATTGAGGTAATCCTTCATAATCTATTAATTTTTACGGCTCTATATCAGGAACAAATGTTAAATATTTTACAAAGTGTTTGTCTTATAATTATATATTGATAAGATTCTAAATTTTCCCATTAAATATATTTCTTACTTACTAGAATTAATTCAAACATGTCTTATTAACTTATATGGTATTGTGTTTTGAAATATTAGATTTATATAGAATACTGAACTTAGGAAAATATACAAAATACATTCGTGCATTAAATTTTATAGGATAGGCTGTATCTATCTTTGTTTAAAATCTTTTTTTAAAGCAAATACGTTTGTTTAAAAAAATTAACCTTTCATTATGATTTTCCATTAATTTTTGAAAGATCAAGTTATGTCTTGATCTCATAAATTTTCCAAACTATTTAGGCTTTTAATCCTACAATAGAAAATACGACACTTTTAAATTAAAATATGCATGTGGTTAGCAAAAATTTAATCATTTTTTAAATTATTCCAAAAGAGTTTTGGAAATTAAAAAGTTTTATAAACACTAATAATTATTTGACAAAGGCAATCACATAAATTCTGTATATTTATGTTTTAGTAAGAAAATGAATTAAAATTTTGAGCATCCTTGAGAATTGAATGGAATTAACGAGGAAAAATAAATTATTTTTCTCAAACTAATTATTTTTATATGTACTTTAAGGAAAATTAATTAAAGGAAAATTAATTACTACTTAAAAATGTGACGTTATTGTTAAATTTAGCAAGAAACAAGAAAAAAAGAATTTTCTTTTAAACCTGCTGCATTTTTTATCGCTAGGGAAATACTTGCGATTTATAGCTTATTTGGAAACAGATGCAGGTTAATGAAATTTTCTTGATGAAGTGATTTGTAAATTCAATGTAAAGTTATTATTTATAACGACTCACTTAAAAAGATAATTATGGACTGAGAAAAAATTGTAAAAATGTATATTAATTAGATTTAAACAGGAAAAATAAATAAATAAAAGTAAAACGAAAAACGTTGCTTCTATGAACATATGTATATATTTTTAAGTTCAGTTTTATTCGTATTTGTATTGTTGACAGTTTATAATTTATGAGCAAAGTTGTTTGTTTTAAATTCATTAAGAATTAAAAAAATTATAAATATTTGGGAATATTCTAATTTGTTCCGTTTAATTAATTATTTAAATAAAATTTATCTTTTGAATCCATATGTTCATATTGGTTTTGTTTAATATTGTTTAATATTAAGAAATTTGTTTATATTATAAATGTAAGCGTCAAGGAAAATTTAATTGGCTGATATCATTGTCACATATACATCTTTTTTTCCATTATCATTATCTACAGAAAATTTCGCAATATAGAGCGTGATAAAGAAGAATTATTTAAAATATGAATATGAATTTAAATATGAATTTATTTAAAAATATGGATTATAGAAGATATTTCCTTTCATTTAAAATTTATTACAGTAATTGCATAAAAAATAGATATATTTGTAATTCCTTTACTTAAGTTCATGGTAGCTATCAACAATTACAAAATCCGAAAATCTATCTTCTGCTCAGAAACTTCGTAATATGACATGTTTAATGATTAACTATTCTATTAATTCCGAAATTTATTCTTAATTATGACAATGATATCATGAATAAATGGTAATAAATATACTTAACTGCGTAACAATATGTGTCCTTGCTTACTTGCTTATGTTAATAGATTAATTAAATTACTGAAATGCACTAGAATGGCAAACGTATTATTATGAATTTTTAATTAAACCTCTAAATAAAATTTGGTACCATTCCTTTAGTGATTGAGAAACTAATTATGTGGCAGATTTGATAAATCTATATCAAACTGTTGAAACGTGTTTATAATTTACATACAGATTGTGATCTATAAAAGTTAGCAAGTTAAAATTAAAAAAAATGGGATGGCGTAATGTATTTTGTTAAACAATGAATGATGAATGTGTCGAAAAATACATATTTATATACAAGAAATAAGAAAGTACTAGAGTGGAAAGCTATTAGAAACGTAATTAAAAAATTCTTTAGATTGATGAAATATCAAAATGTCATATATAATGCAGAAAAATGTGTACTGTTTATAAAAGAAGTCGATTGATTAAAAGCTTCATTAAAAAAGAACGTTTGCTGTATTTTATCTTGGATGTATTGATGCAATATTGTAATTGAAAATGCATTTTTGTACCAGTAAGAGCAGTTTCGCTAAAACTTTTTCGAATATTCTCTAACAAAAATTATGAATCTTGAGCAGGATCTTAAATACTACGGTTTTCAGATTTCTATTTTCAGAGTCTTACAAAAAAGACTCGGCAAAAAGTAGTGAAAAAATAGTTTAAAAATTCCATTTCACAGGACATTGATAAAAATGTATTTTTAAAACCTTATTTTATTAAACTAATTGATGAAAAAATCATAAACATTCTGAATGTATCATCACAACGATAAAATCATTTGCATTAATTGAATATTATATCAGTCGTATTGTAGATTTGCGATATAATTAACGATTGAACCGGGATGAGGCCCAATGCAACTCAGCAGTCAGGGTGACGCCGGAAGCCAAATCCAATTTATCGACGAAGCATTCGAGAGTGGGATATTGCCTGGCCTATAGTCAGTTCGTCCTAATGGATTGCCATTCTCTGTGCAACGTTTAATTAGGATATTAGAAAATAAATGAGACATTCCACGAGGAGTGAAGAAAACACTCCCACAAATCTAAAAAGTTTGGTTTCATTTTCTTGATATGGGTTGTGAAGGATTTAAATACATATAATTAAATAGAGGTCGAATTTAAGTAGAAGTATTGGAATGATAAAATTATTGATTTAATATTTTGATTATGAAAGAATAATAGATAAATATTTTCACTTGAAATAGAACTTTTTAAGTCTTTTTCAAATCCAGAAAAAGATATAAATAGAAAAATAATGGGGTTATTTGCTTTTTTATTTTCACTAATAATAAAGAAATGTAATATAGTATGAATAACTCAATAGTATGTAATAATAACTCAAAAAAATAAATCTAACAAATGGGTGATTGACAAAAGGAATTT
>JAPMOQ010041213.1:661597-695864 GCA_026543055.1 Argiope trifasciata | reverse complement strand
TAATATAGTATGAATAACTCAATAGTATGTAATAATTACTCAAAAAATAAATCTAACAAATGGGGGATTGACAAAAGGAGTTTTCTTTAGTAATAAGTTAAAGGAATATTGTATTATATAATAATTCAATGGTATGTTATAATAACTCCAAAAAAATAAAGCTAATAAATGGATGGTTAAGTGATGAATGGAAAGGCTCTACATGTAAATAGATATCTTCACCATCTACTGTACTAGCATTTAGTACATTTAATACATGGAACAGAGTGCTCAAATGAAGAAATTCTTCAAATATATTATAAAATATTTATTTTGAAAATGAAAGATATGAAAGATATAAAAAATGAAATATATATTACAGTTTATCTCTGAAAGATATGTATCAAAGAAATACATTCGATATATATCTAGGAAAGATTTATATCAAAGCTCTGAAATGTATATATATATCTTAAAGGTATGCAAATATTACAGCCTTTATTTGGTTGTATAGGAAAAGAACCAGAGATCATCAGTAAGAATTTATATAAAATATTTAAAAATAGTAATTTTATAATATTTAGTAAGTAGTTGTATATAGCAATAGTATTTAGTAAGTTTTAAGTAGTTGTATGTAGTAACAGTATTTAGTAAGTTTTAAGTAGTTGTATGTAGTAATAGTATTTAGTAAGTTTTAAGTAGTTGTATATAGTAATGATATTTAGTAAGTTTTAAGTAGTTGTATTTAGTTATAATATTAGTAGTTTTATATAGTTATAGTATTTAGTAAATTTTTAGTTGTATATAGTAATAGTATTTAGTAAGTTTTAAGTAGTTGTATATAATAATAATAATAGTTGGTAAAATTTAATATATATTGTAGTATGAAGTTGTAATAGTATTTAGTAAATATTTGGTAAAATGTAAATATTGTACTCAATAAAATAATGATAAATTTTAGAAATATTCATTTTGTGAAATTCTGAAAGAAAAATATTTATTTTTAAGAAATCCATTTAAATATAATTTATTTTTAATAGAAGCCTATGTACGATTGTTTCTATCTGCTCTCCGAAATGAAACAGAAAAAAAATTATGATATATTTAAATAAAAATTTACTTTTTTTTTGCAAAAATCTGGTATAAGAAATACAATTAATAATAATAATTTTCCCATAAATGGAAAATTACTGGATATTATTAGCAAATTAGGATGTTATCAAACTCGAAAATAGTTTAAAGGCAATAGGCAATAATAAGGAATTTCTCCCCCCCCCCCCAAAAAAAAGGGTTTAAAAATTCACCATAAGGAGTAAAATGGCGCTGTAGGCAATATTGTTAAACAAAATAGAACACAAAGACAGTGTTTTAAAATACGTTTATTCGTTTCTGAAATATTTTGCAAAACATGTTCAATTTTACATATATCATTTTCTGAAAGCAGGTGAAATCGCATTACTGCATTCTCATCAAGAGCTCTTAGTATATCCCTCGGCGTATCTTTCTTCTAAGTGATACATTTGCAAAGCATGCCATCGCATAACGAGAAAGGCCTTGTTTTGCAAGGTTAAATTATTTGTCGATTCACAACAATGAGAACTCTGAAAAACAGGCTTATTTTATCTAGGAAATCAAATGACGTGTAAAGCGCATTGGCACAAATTATTTCTTCCTGTCTTAATCCAATTACAAGACATTGTAGTTTTACATGGGCCCACAAAACGTTTCATTTAAGAAAAGATTAAACACATTTTAGACCTATGTCTACAAGGCTTATTTTGTTTAACAATATTGCACAGTGACATTTCTTCCATAAGAAATTGTAAAAAGTGTTTTTTAGAATTTCTTAATCCTTATTACCAGACTGTACACTACACTCATTATGCTAACAAATAACATATTGAATTCATATTCAGTGGAATTGATAAGACAAATTTTCATTGTTCATTCGATATAACACATTATACAAGCTGATTTTCTCCTCATTTCCTGTGCTTAAGTTCTTATTTTATTAATTTACAATCAATCAGTAAAATATGCCATACATTTTCTATGGAGTACATGTGATGGATTTCAATATTGACTCTATATACCAAATAGAATATGAGTAATTATTGAAACCAAGCAAACTGAAATAAAAAGAGCAATCTTAAGCCCTAATTACTTATTTAAATGTTGATAAAAATGGTCATTGCTGTGTCTTTTTACAGAAACTCATATGATTAAACATTTCTTCGCAGAAAAATAATGGCAATTTTGCATCAAAATTTATAAAAAACGTGCCTATTTACTTAATAAAACTAATATTGATATTTATTTTGTATAATATTTTGTAAGATATTAATTTTGTTTGCAGAAAAGTAAAGAAAATCACAGTAAAACATGTATATAGTGTTTATGATAAGAAGTTTTGTTTACTCTTCTAGTCATTCAAATCTAACATTAAATTTATTTATAAAGTAATTTCTGTTTTCAGATATACACATTTTATTAAATGCGTATATATAAAATAGTTCTTAAAAAATTCACATTTGCTTAAAAAAAATTCATTTCATTCAATTTTTATTTCTTCATTTATTTTACTTAGCGTATAGACTCTTAACTATTTTGAATTTCAAGGAAATTGTTTTAGTTTACTGTGGTGAAATTAAAAATCTAAAAAAACTGGCATAGTTACTGTTTTTTTAAAAAAATAACTTTTATCTAAAGGTGTAAGCATAAAATTTATATTCGTAATTTAAATTAAAAAGACAGCTTTGAAATATACGAAAAACGTATACTTAGATGCAGCAAAATCTATGTTTGCAGCTTCATGTCCATTAAAGGAAATTTATGAGTAAAAATTATCTAACACATTATGTAAATTAGCATTTCTAAAGCAAAGCTAAATTTGCAAGTTTTTGTCGTAAATGTATTCCTCTGTTACTTAAAAAGTTTTTCAAACTCTCTTTGTAAGTATTTAAGATATTCTTTTACGCTCAGTTTTACATGCATAAAAATTAGCAAATCTTAATTTTAATCAGTATTTTAAGCTGCAGTTAAAAATTGCAATAACTAGTAAGATTTCATTTTTTATGAGTTCTTGCTTTTCAAGACTTTAGTTAAAAGTAGATTCACGTGAACAAAAATATGAATTTTCTATATGAATAGTTAAAGGTTAATAACCAAAACTCTAATGGTCTAAAACCCTCTGTAGAATGATTAAATTGAATTTGTCTAGTCCTAAGAGATACAAATATTTTTTTTCTGGGCTAAAATAATACTTTAATGTATTCTAAACACGCATTAAAATGCTTACTAAAATAAAATAGTTTTTGGAACTCAAGTTTAATTATTATTGACGAAATGTTTGAATAATTTTTTCATATTATATTTCATATATATATATATATATATATATATATATATATATTATACACATTAATATGATTTCATTATTCATGTAATTAAAAAATATATCTAAATTTTTTATGATTACATTTTAAACCTTCATGTTTTATCTCTGAAAGAAAAATCGGTGCTTTGGGATCAAATCGTCGACAGTTTTCGCCAAATCAGATATTACCGCCAAAAGGTAACTTTATGTTTTGGTGCATTTTCGCGAGCATGAGTGGCTTGTAAGATAATTCCAAAGTACTAAAAATTCTTATAAATAATGTCCCAAACCTCTGCTGAACTTTAAAAAAATATTATTAAGATAATACTCGTAAATAACTATGGAATGGGTTATTAGAGCAATTGGATATATTGGCTGATAACAGACAACTAAATTAGAAATGTAAGATTCTAAAGTAATTAAAAGAAAGGCAATAAATAGCGCAATTCGAATTTTTATAATTTATTCAAGCAGTTAGTGTTCAATATGAGTTTCACTATATAAATTTCCTAAATAAGTCGAATTGGAAAACGTATGATAACTCTAAGTAACCTCTTTATACAGGTCTTCTCAAATGTTTCTCTGAATTCAGCCGCAGGGTAGAAAATAACTCAGGTATAACAGATGTTAATTTTCGCCGTATATGAAAATTCACTGAACTGGAATATATTGATTGGGAGGTCATTTGTAGAAATGTTTCACTACTAAATACTTCCCTAAATATTTAAAAGGAAGGCTTACTGAACATCAGTGTAGGAATGGATAACAATTAACAAGAAATTTACTGAAGATGGAACATCTTTTCTACGACAATAGCCATTAAGAGTGAACAGTTGTTATTTATTATTATTATTACATTTTCAAACCAGGTCCTGGGCTAGGCTCTTCGAAAGAGAAAGCATCAATAGTGAAAATTGCTCTGAAACCACATTAAATTATTACTTACGGTGAACGCAATGGCTTGAAAGCGTACTCACAGGCGTTGAGCACCGTTCAAATGGTAGAGTTCTGCATTTCTATATTAACATTAATTATAAAGTGAATTTAATAAGTACACAAGATGTTAAATAAACTATTATAAGTTTATTTTTCATTTCTTTCCTAAGTTTGGAAACAGCAAAAGATTAACTGTTTTTAATAAAAGGTAGTCATTGAAATTTGTAAATGTTCAAATGCAAAGTAATACATAGGACTTTCCCATTATATAAATTACTATTTCTTCCTTTTAAGGACTTCAGATTTTTTCAGGACAAACTCCAGATGTACACCAGTGACTATTTGGATCTATAGTTCTTCATTAATTCATTACTATCTGCTTCAGATGGTTTCAATACTATCCAGCCATCTTGAGAACTATCTTCAGTTTCAGTGTTGTAATTCTTTTCTTAACAGGGTATTCTTTTAGTTGTGAATATATTATCATATCTATCTTTTTGATATAATAATATAATACTAGATGCTGTTATCTTTTATAATAATAAACCATTTTTTATATAAATCTCAATTATATGAAATTCTCTATACATTAATTTATTTTATTTTCTCAGAATTGTTCCCACTCTTTCAGAAATGAATAATATGTCCTTTTCTGCTTTGTGAATTGATCAGCATTAACTTCCATAAAAGAATTTATTGATGTATTACACTGACTATTTTAATGCATATATATTTCAATTAAAGTTGTTTTCCAAGGCCATAAATATATCTATTCGTATTGGTTAACCCATTTTTTTCAGTTTTGAAACATAACAGGTTGAAATCAATGTGCCTAAATATTTTAAATGTTTTAAAGTGCCATAAGTATAAGTATTGATTCTTATAGATGATATATCTTTTGTTATATTTCTCAAAATTTAGTTTTAAACCTTATTAATGGTTAAGCCGTTATCTACTGTGCTGCAAAGAGAGACGGATGCCTCAGTAACAGCCTTATTAGATTACCAATGATATCGATACCATCAATAAAATTTAAGATTTTTTCTACAGGATATTTATATAACCAATGAAGTAAATTAGGAGATTCAGAGTAATCAATGCAGATATTTTAATATCTTAGTTGCTACTTTTTTTTACTCAATTTTTTATTTATTTTTGAGCTTATTAATTAAATTTAACTACGTATAGAAGTGGAGTTTTTGAAAATTTGATAATCTTTTCATGTTGTCATTGTTTTGGTAAACTAGGAATATATCGTCATGTTTAGAATATAACAGTAGATACAATTAAATTAGAAGGCAATAAAAATAATATCAAGCCTCTAACATTACCAAGCTACAGATTTAGATTAGAAAAGCGAAATGACATTAATTTCTTCATGAAAGTATAGTAGTACATGACATGAAATGATCTCTTTCTTATTAATTAAATCTGAAACTTGAATAAGGTATAATTCCTCATAAAATGTTTATATTGAAGAAATTATTCAATATTAGATTTTTTGAAAAAGAGGATGCTTTCAGTGCCAACTAAAGAATGTAAATGAACTCGTATAATTAAGAACCCAATTCGCCTAATCCATTTTTAAATTTCATTTATGTGTCTTCTATTGATGACTTCCTTAAATGATATGCGCATTTGACATAAAATCAACCCTATTTCTCTTTCGATAGGTAAGTGCAAATCGCAGTTTTTCTTGATAACATGTCTGGCTTTGAAAAATTATTATAAGTTCAAATGAACTTATGATATACCCGTATATTATTATGATTTATTACAAAGATTTACTATTATACACCTCCTTCATACGTTTCAAAAAATTTGAGGACAAGAAAATATATTATCACAACAGCATCCTTTGAGACATAAGAAAAAATTATGTTGCTGTAGAAAAAAAAATATTTCCTTTCATGCTTGTCTGAATTTACCTTGTTAAAAGGCACATTAACATTTTTATCTCTCTCAGTTTTTCTCATATGTCACATTTCATCTATACCCAACCTTGGAATATTAATTCCATTCTGAAGAAATAATCCTGAAAACTAACGACAGAATGTATTCTCAATTTCTTTCGATGAATTTACAAAAAAATATACATCTGCCTAGTAAAAGTTATTTTGAACATTTATAATGCAACCATTAATAACAAAAACATTTGCAACAAAATTACAAAAGATATTCAATCAAGTAAAAATTTGATTAGTAAGTGGAATTTTTTGGCATTTCCTAAACAATTCTCTCTCTCTCTCTCTTTATATATTTATATATATATATACACTGATGGAAAAACAAATCCCAACACCAAGAAAGAATTATTGTACAGTAATGAAATTTTAGGAATACATTTGTCTAGGTAATATATTTAATTGATTAAAGTTTCAAGATCGCAGATAGAGCCATTGGCGAGAAGAGTCATTTCAAATGTGAAATGTTGGTACATTAGTAACCGGTGTAACCGCCAGAATTTTGAATGCAAGCATGCAAACGTGCATGCATTGTGTCGTACAGGTGTCGTATATCAGTTTGTGGGATGGAATTCCATGCCTGTTGCACTTAGGTGGTCAATGCAGGGACGGTTAATGCTGGTTGTGGATGACGCTGGAGTTGTCGCCCAAGGATGTCCTATACGTGCTCGATTGGAGAAAGATCTGGTGATCTAGCAGGCCAAGGCAACATGTCGACATTCTGTAGAGCATGTTGGATTACAACAGCGGTATGAGGGCGAGCGTTATCCAGTTGGAAAACACCCCCTTGAATGCTGTTCATGAATGACAGCACAACAGGTTGTATCACTAGACTGACTTACAAATTTGCAGTCAGGGTGCGTGGGATAACCACGAGAGTGCTCCTGCTGTCATACGAAATTGCTCCCCAAACCATAACTCCAGGAGTAGGCCCTGTGTGTCTAGGTCGCAGACAGGTCACTAGCAGGCGTTCACCTATCCTCCATCTAACCAACAAATGGCTATCACTGCGACCAAGGCAGAACCGACTTTCATCAGAAAACACAACAGATCTCCACTCCGTCCTCCAATGAGCTCTAGCTTGACACCACTCACGTCGCAAACGGCAGTGGTTTGGAGTCAGTGGAATGCACTGTACAGGGCGTCTGACTCGGAGCTGTCCTTGAAGTAACCGATTTGTAACAGTTCGTGTCACTGTGGTGCCAACTGCAGCTCGAATTTCAGCTGCAGACGCAGTACGATTAGCCACAGCCATACGCCGAATACGACGGTCTTCCATCTCAGTAGTACCACGTGGCCGCCGGGAATGGTCTTCTTGAGGCACTACCTTCCCTTGACCACTGCCGCCAATACTCATGCGCAGTGGATACATTCCTGCCAAGTCTTTCAGCAATATCGCGGAAAGAAAACCTACATTCTCGTAGCTCTACATAACGACCTCGTTCAAACTCAGTGAGCTGTTGATAATGGCTTCTTCGTATTTTCAGAGGCATCCTTGACTAACATTAACCCACTACGTCAAATCTCAACTGCAAATAACGATCACGAATCTTACAGCGCTTATTTAAAGCAAACCACAATTGCATGTTCACAGTGTCGCTACTGGCGCCACACTTACGCGCGTAGCTCAAAATTTGAATCGATGTCATCTTTCAGATGTATAAGCAGGCTTACCAAATTTCGTTTATCTAGCACAGCTCCTTCCTAGTGTTGTAATTTTTTTTCCATCAGTAAGTTCATAGAGTATTTGTTTTATATATCTATTTATTAGAAAAAACAACAACTTTTCTTTCTTAAATTTCTTAGAGTTCATTATTAGCTACACATTTCATCCTCCAACTTTACTCTAATATGTATTTAATGATTATTGAAATGAATTGAAGATATCATATCAAAGTGAGAGATTAGATATTGTGACTCTAACAAAACTAAATAAAAATGTTGAAATACTCTTATAAATACAGAATCTATTGAAAATGGCGGTCTAAAATCAACATTTAACTTTTATGAAATAAAAATAGATTGACTTCATGGAAACTGACTTTAAAAAATGTATTGGTTAAACAGTTAGTGTTTTAATTTTATTAGAGATATGTTTGTATGATACATCAATATGCTATAAAATGATGGATGAAAAAAATTGGATGAATAATGGTATCTTTTATAAAGTGAAATCTATGAATTAAAATGTGAAATAAATATAATTGAAAATAAGTAAACATGATTTTATTAAATGTCATTCTGTAAAATTTGAGGTCAAAATTAAATAATTCGAGATAGAAATATTGAAAAATGTCATTTGTGTATTATTATATTCAATATTCATGGCACATATGTTTGATATACAGAAAGAATAAACTAATTTTAGGCGAAACTGTTCAGGAATTCTAACTAAAGTAAGAATTTTATTCGAGGAAGTATCCTTTATCTTTATTTAATCAGAGATACATTCAAATTCAGGTATATGAAATGAAATAAATTCTAATAATTCGTGATTCAAATATCAAAAAGTATCTTCTGACCATTATTATATATTTAACTTTCATATATAGGTATTTGATAAAAGAAATGCATAAAACCATTTTATTCCAAAATGTTTAGGCATTCTAACTATAGTAAGAATTTTATTCGAGGAAGTATCTTTTATCTTTATTTAATCAGAGACACATTCAAATTCAGGTATTTGAAATGAACTCGTTAAGGTTGCTTTCGTACATCTTAATTAGATGGATAGCAGCTCACAAAAGATATGTTTGAGTCCAGAGACCTTGATAATTCTTAAGGAATAAAAGTGTCTGTTGCAGAATTTTTTTAATTTCCTTTCCCGCATTGTTAACATTTTTTTCGATTCTTTTTTTTTTCATCTCATTAATTTTGCATACCTTTCGATATCCAAGCACCAGTTTTTGCTCTCTGGAGGATTCCTCTTTTTTTTCCTAATGATATGTAGTAGGAAAAAAAGCGTTAGAAAGAAAGAGAAGTGGGATTCCTTGCAGTCTTAGTTTAAAGTCTACTTCCTCGAATAATTAAGCCTAACAACGATACTATTGATTGTGATTAATGGCTAAGACAAAAGTAAGCGAAGCCGAGACTAGTACATAATGGTTCAATTTAATGCTACTGTCGAAATTTTTTTCTTGGTAAATGATAGGGAACTGGTCTTTAAAAGATATATTTTTTTTAAAAAAAGATGTTACATTTATTTACAGTTTTTTTTTATTCCTACTGTGGCATGACTTTTTTTGTTGAATTCTAAATAATCGGTATCCGCCTTCGATTTGCTTTAAACTACTGTTTAAAAAAGTGTTAAATAAGTAAAAAAAAGTTAAGAAACTGCAAACGAAATTTACACAAAAGCACTATTCTTATATACTGTAACTTTATATATTCTTATATTTTCTCTGAACCAAGAATTGCTATCATTTCCTTAATTGAGGCATAATAGTCAATATCAGTTTTGATCATGCATTATCTCCAATTAGTTTTATTTTGTGTTACAAAAAATATGGATAGAACAAGTGTTGCAGTCATAAAATTCAATGATAGTATTTATTCATAGCCCATAAGACGGCAAGGCATTCCCGTTTTCTGTAGTAGAATAACTGTTTTCAGCCTAGAGGCGTAAGCTATGATTTTTTCGACTTCATTCTGAATTTGAATAAGAACTCCTGTACCATATTCACTGGACCTCTTTCTGGTTTTGGTTTGATTTGCCTTTGTGAGATTTTTTGACGTAAAAGACATGTATAGCTAAACTGCGTCTTGCATATGATTAAAATTTAAAATATGTATAAAAAGATGAAGCAGCAGTTCTTAAATGGGTTTACAAAAACTTCATAAGCTTGGCAAAATTGTTAAGAAAAACAAGTTGTCAAACATAAGTAAAGAAAACAAAAACAAAAAACAAATAGCCTTCAAGTAATTAAAAAGATTTGGATGATAAACCTCATCTATCATGTCAAGCAAGATGAGCGATTAAAAAGCTCTGACGATACGTATTAAAAGAAAGACATTCAATAAAAATGTGGTTAGCAGCAAAATTAGTATGACTAGTGGGACATACGGGATCTCTTTCTTTAAAAATGAGATGCTTATGAGAGGAACGTGTAATTGCTATACTGAGAAGAATCAATTTGACATCGATCTAAAGTATAAGATGAGCAGGCCACAATCCAATGAAATGTTTGATCGAAGATAATTTATTTTAGATCTGCAACTTCAAATTTGCTTGTCAAGCAGAAAAAACGCTGTCGAATTAATGCATTATTGGCTATCGACATACGGCTATCCGCAGAGAATTCCTATTTATAGAGAAAGTACCACAAAGCCAAGAGATTTTCACCTTCATTTTCGAGATGTGGAACTAACTAGGATGTCATCATAACAATTCTAGATTAATGAATGACATATGAAAGTCCATCATACATTCGATTTTGAAGATGTTACCAGAACCTGATCCACCTATATTAAAAATGCATAATTCACCACGGCTATTATGTTGAAAAGTAACTATGATTACATATAAAACTTTGGTTATAGAAATATTTTGTTTCCTGACTTGTATTTTTTTACGATATCGAAGATTTTAAACGAGCGATCTTCAACTGAAAAATAAAAGAATGTCAGAAAAAAATTGAATGCTAAAAAGTATATACTATATGTAGTATAAGCTTTTATTTCTTTGTTTTTACTTATTTTGATTAAGGTAAATTGTATTTGTGAGAAGTAAAAGGAAAAGCAAAATATTGGGTTGGGAAATAAGTTAGTAGCGTTTTTATCAAAGACTTTTATTTAAGAAAAACCATTAGTAATAACAACCAAATAATCGATTATGTATTCGCCGTTGCTGTTTCTGTCTTCTTCCCTACCTCTTGTCCGATTTGTCGGTGTCGTTCAGCCAAAAATCCCCAGGTCTGATTTTTAACGTGCTCTTTATTGTCAAAGGTAATGCCCCTTATATGGTTCGACAGGGAGTGGAAAAGACGGTAATCCGACGGTGAAAGGTCCGGAGAATACGGTGAGTGCTGAAGGACTTCCTTTTCGAGCTCTTGGAATGCGGCGTTGACGACTTGTGCAACATGGGGCCTGGCGTTGTAGTGAAGGATATCGTGGCCTTTTCGATGGGGCCTTTTCAGTCGCATAGTCTCTTTCTTACGGTGTAGCTGGGCTATGTAGAGTTCCTTGGTGACCGTGACATTTCTTTCGTGCATTTTCCAGTACACCATGCCCTCCCAGTCCCATCAAACGCAGATCACGGTCTTCTTTGGATGGTGGTGAGGCTTCACAATTTCTGTGCTATACATTCACTTATGAAATTCTTTGTATTCATTGCAAATGTCCCGTGCTGCTTAAGCAGCTTTTAGACCTGAATGAAAAACGAAGAAGAGCAGGTGTCGAAAATTTTGATTTTTAATTCTTGGATATTCCATTTCTAAGCTTTAAAAGTAATTAAAAATTAAATTACTCAAAAAGACGATTAGCACATTTTTGTAGAGCAGAAAGTGCTAAATCGAATGAATACCATACACTTTGTAAAACAAATAAAAAAAAATGTTGCAAAACAAAAAAAAATATAAAAACGCTACGAACTTATTCTCCAACCTAATATATATTTTTGTTTTACTTGTGTGCATATGTTGTCTTCAAATGGAAACATTTGAAATAACATTGGATCTTAATAATTTAGCATCTTTCAATTGAAAAAGAAATCTAATTAGTCAGTAAACGTAAAACTTATCATTATATTTGAGAAACGTTTACTATCTCAATTATTCTAAATACTCTTTACAGCAGTATTTTTTGAATTAATGAGCCACCACTGAAATTTTAAATAAATTTGTTTATGAATCTTAACTGTGTAAGGGTTCTACTGAGTATATGAATATCTTGAAATGATGTTGAAAGGTATTTCGCTGTTAAAAAGCTGACGGAAGTTCTTTAACTTCCTTAATCGCTTTTCAATGTCTTCCTTCGTCACTTGGAAATCTAAGGATAAAGCATCATAGTGGGAGAAGTTGCATAATCTGTAATTAAAAAAATATATCATTAAGGTAGAAAGTTATTTGAATCATTTTCATATTATAAAAACTGGATTTTGATACATTTTATTTTGAAGCATATGGGAAATTGCCATCCAATTTACTGTTACATTCTAAAAATATATCAAGTTATTTTCAGATTTAATTTGAAAGTATAATATTAAGGGGGGAAAATCCGATCCACTTAAATACGGTTTTCATGATAATTATAAAGTTAAACCCAAATAAAGCAATTTTTCTTTTTCTAACAGATGAGTTTGTCTAAATAAATCTTTTTTCACTGTCAGAGCATTCACATTTCAAAGCAAAGTTCATAGTTTCTCAGAAAGAATTACATAGAATTATATTTAGATATATGAGAATAGCATTATGTAGAGACATCTAATACATCTTTTTAATTAACCCATAATTCCTCAGAGTATGTTGTTAAGAGTTTTTATAAAGTACACTTTCAAATCAATACTTTTTGCACTAGCGCAGTTTTGTTAGCATTTATATCATAGCATGTATCAAATGAATTTTAAAAAACAACCATCACTATTTTCAGTGTTATTCATTAAAATGTTAAATTACTGATAAATTGATAAAATTTACCCTTAATATGAAAATTCAATTCTAATATTGTGTTATATCTTTGTCAGTAAAAATTACAATAATAGAAAAACCTTCAAAGTCTTTAAAAAGGGAGATTTATTTCAATCATTTGGAAAGAAACTTGCTGTTTGACTTAGTAAATAATTTATGAAAATTTTTGTTCGAATCATAATAATAAAAAACTGAAATTTCAAATATCACTTCATGATTTGGTAATCATTAGTAAATTAGATAATTTCAGAATTTTATTATCATTTGAGAAAATAATATTGCTTTGGTTTAAGGTTTTTGAAGCTTCCAAATGTGTAAGCAACAAATTGACGATTTATCACTTTTGAGACATCATTTTTCCCTTTCTAAGGTTATTAGAAAATGATGCAAAAGTTTGTCACATTTCTCAATTTATCTTCAACTGAAGATAGAACTTGATTTCTAAATTATTCATTCTCTGAATTCTTACGAATTGTCTTAATTAATTTAAGTCATTAACCGGTTTAAACCAGCTTGAAACAATCATGAGACTATCAGATAACGCAGGCATCGATGTTTAAAAAAATAATGGTTTTTATTTATTTTTTTCCATTTCGAAATTGGCCGGACTCCAATACTTTGTTTGCCAACTAAAAAAATGGGAAATTAGAAAATTTCGATTGCAAAGCATGTCTTATTTAATTTCCAGTTTATTCTTATCAACTAGCTCTTAATTAAATAATCAAATTACATCATATTAATAACTCTGAGCTGATCATTATTTATCTTTATTAATACATCAATGAAATCTTTATTTACCACCAGACAGCTATTTCACAGATAAAACTTTTCGTAAACTTATTACCTCCAAAACGAGTTGAAGAGGCAGTTAGAGATTTTAATCTAATAAAGAGAACCAGATATACTCATGGTGGTGCTTTTAGTTTTGCTAAAGCCTTGCTCTGCACGTAATTGTAACTCTCGTTCTTCTATAGCCGATAAGCCTTGAAATACTCTACTCATCCATAATAAATAGACAATAAATTATTCACCAGCCTGGAAAAATTTGTGGTCTATTATGTTGTATAAAATAAAATTTTCTGCTGTAGAGTAGGTAGTTCGTGTAATGTTCTAACTGTGAAAATTAAATTAACTTCTGCATCCAATGGTGTTTAAACAAAAGCGTGAAACTTCTGATGGATTTAATGAGGCTTATAATTATGTATAAGGGAAAGCCCTATTTGCGAAATTTTCCTGTTAGTGTTTTAATTCGTATATTATGAAACCTAATGAGAATAGGGAAGCTGGTATCATGTGCCGAGAGTGCGGTAGAATTTCTTATGTGTTATTAAATTCGTAAAAGTGCTGGAATTTTAGAGGAAGAATGTTTCTTCAAATTTATTCTTTTGGAATGTCGTATATTCACCATTTATAAAGCAAAAATATTTCGATACAATTTTTCACTGAGGTTTTGATTGTTTTTAAATCATATTTATTTAAACTGATTTATTATTAGATTAAATTACCTTTGGTCATAAACGAGAATTAAAAAAAAAAGCAAATTATGGTTATGGAATTTATTATTTTAGGAATGCTGGAATTTTATAGGAAGAATTATTCTATGAATTTAATGTTTTAGGATCTCATATATTCATTACTTATTAAGAAGAAGTATTTCTATAGATTTTTTTCCTGAAACTTTAATTATGTTTTTATTCAACTTTATTTAAACTGTATTATCATTAGATTATATTACCTGCAGTCATTATCAACAAAGGTTAGAAAATTGTGATTATGGAATTTATTGTTCTAGGAATGTTGGAATTTCAGCGTAAGGTTGTTTCTACACATTTATTCCTGTATGATTTCGTATAATCGCCCCTTATTAAACAGAATTTTTTTTACGTATTTTTTTCTGAAGTTTTAATTGGTTTTCAATCTTTACTTAAACTGAAATATTATTAGATTAAATTTCCTGTCATTAACTATAATTAAACGAAAGTGTGATTATGGAGTCTATTATTTTCAAATACAAAAGTGTCATTTTGCCACAAGTCTTAAGACTCATTAATTATTTGCATTTTATATTACTTAATATTTAGATTCTGAACAGAGTTATGCATCTTCAGTAAGTTTCATTTAATTTTTTAGCAGTTAATTTTAACATTTGTAAAGGTGTACTTTTACATACGGATGGGAATAAAACGATTCTGTAGTATAATATTATCCTTAAAAGGTAAAATTATGTAATAAAAGAATTGGTAGTTTTTTAAGTTAGATTAAATTAATAATTATTACTAACTTTATTTGAATTTTATTAGTTATATATAGAAGGCCATTGGAAAAAGCTGTCATTCAAGTTAAAAATTTTTAGAATATAATGCAGTTAAATTTCTAGTAATGATTGAATGTAAGAAATTGTTAATTTATATTTCCTTAATTTACATGATTTTTATTAGAAGTATTTGAAAGATAAGTTGTATGAATCTCATATTCAAAATTGGTATTTTTATATCAATTTTAAAAAGTTGAAATAGATTTCAAGATCTGATTCACTTTCTACGCTTAATGACGTTTAACTAAAAGTTTTAATCCATTACATGGCTGTTTGAATGCTCGCGGGAATAATAATATACTGCATTCCAGTGAGGTTCATTTCAAAATTAAAAAATAACATTTTTTTTAATTACATGTTTTTTTCCAAATCATCTTAGATAAGGTCCGAATTTATTTCATTAAGTTGAAACAACCAGTTAAGTGATTAGCTTTTTCTCACCCTGATCTTACAATTATGCAGCAGAGAAATTACTCGATTCATTTCTAATATTAGCTCTATACATGTTTAAATAAATGAGAGGCGAAACATTTTTCTTATGAAAATAAACCAACAATTTAATTTTTATTCTTTTTCCAATAATTTAATACCATTACATTTGAAAAAAAAAACATTTGTAAATTAATTTGCTATTTAAACCCTTTGTTACTGGAAAAATAAATTTTAATAACTGTACTTCAATATAAAAATATATTAATCGAATTTTTGCAAATTGCTTATACCGTTATTGAATTTGAATTTATGAACTCGTTTTATGCAAGAAAGTCAGACTCATTTTATTGTAAAAAGTCTTATTAGTAAGGTTCTTCTTAAAACTAAATCTACATAATTCTTAGCTAATAATGCTGCAATTGAAGTTTTCTTCTTAAATTCTTGATATGTAATATATAGAATGTGCCAAAAAGATACATCTATCAATTAAGGTGCCAAAATACATGAAAATACATTGGTTTATCTAAAGTGAAATGGCCCAAAATTATCAAAACTAAGTAATTACCATCCCTAATGTCAATGAATAAAATATTTTTCTAATACTCATCTACAAGGATTCAAAGTGTTTTTGATTTTATCCGTGAAAAATGTTGAGATATTGAATAATAAATTTAAACCACCGACACCATTTTTAAAAATTTTCTGAGGGGTGTTCACGCACTTTCAAGGATAATAAAAATATCACGAAATAAAATTTAAACGATATTGTTGTAAAATTAAAATGACCCTTTTGCTTTATTTTACAAGTAAACCAAAATTTCATCTACTTTACAAGTACTCTGACAGATCTGTCAGCTGTTTAAGCAGAGTAATCACCTCCTTCAGTAGCAGCAATAAGGTTAAGAGTACGTCTTATCTACTTCATGCATCATATTCTGGCCCAACCTGTTTTCACAGGGCGGCATTTCCAGTCCCCTGACAGTGAAAATAAAGAACAATCATGCTCGAACCTGTACTGCAATCCGGGACTTCCAGATCACGTCCCAGATTTTATATAGCTGTTCTTCGACAATAATTTTTTTTTACCTGGCTAATATCTCGTGTTTCAATTGCTGATGTTTTACCGACTTGATTTTTAATGTACTTTCATGTTTATCTTGTCACTTGGTGTCATCTCAAACCATATGATTGGCGCAGTATAGCCTAATTTTGGCTCTTGAGCCATTAAAATTAAATGAAAAAACCGACCAACAGACCCAAATCAAGCAAAAGACACGCTAACCCTTAAGCCAGGACATCGGTTCGAATGATTTATTGTTCAAAAAATCATTCGAATCATAAGCCAAAATAAAAATTTTAATTTATTTTATACTGTTTCTCCTTTCATGGCAATATAAAATGTACTTCTTTTATAAATACTAGAAATGTTAGAAGAGAAATTATTCCTAATTTTTAGCTGAGGCATAATTCAGCTAGATTGAAAGATAACAGAAAATGTATTTTTGCTTACCAAGGATATCTTGTTATACAAATTTTCCCCTCAAACGCATTTAAAATGCTTGCAATGCCCAAAATTTCCCAAATATATCAATGAGTCAGTAGCAATTAAGATCTAATTAGGAATTAATTATCATTCTGCTTTGTTGACAGGTGTTAAAAACTCAAATTTAACAACTTTTAGACACAAAAATTTGCTATCGCAATTTCCTGCAACCTTTATTGATTCCTCCATTAAGGCCATCCATTCGAAATTGGTAATTACATCATAAAGTAATTGTATTTCAAAGCGTACAGACATTTTCCTTTTGCTCTCTATCTTTGCTGAAAATACCAATATAATACATTTATCATATCATATAGCATAAAATAGCATCGCTTTTTCTTTTCATCCTTCAAGTGCCTCATTGAAAGATGATTCTAGAAATATTTAAAATATATTATTAACTTAATATATTTGCAGTAAATGGATTTTATTCTATACTTATCGTTCTTAAATAGAAATTTAAAAACTCCTTTGTGCCATTTTAATTTTCATATACAATCGAGCTAGAGGGATGATCAATCATTAGAAATTGGACAGGGACTCAAATTCTCAAATTAATACTTCCAAATTCGTAAGGATTTTCTTTTGATAATACATGATTATAAAGATTTGACAGTGTATTTTTAGCCTCAGTCGAAGTTAAATACATTAGCTGTCCTAACAGACTGTCCTAAAAAAGTTGGAATAAGATTTCCTTTAGCTATATAATAGACATAAATAATACTGTTCTTCTTTTGTGTTCTAGACCAAAAAGTAATTTTTTTGCAAATTTAAAGTGATATTTCTAAGTTTAAATGAGGTGGAGAACTCTCAAGCTGCTATGTTCTCCTTTGTAAAGTAAGCAAATATTACGTCTTTCCGTTAGTACATTATTAAATCGCTCCGACTGCGAAATATTTCATTTCTTGCAGTGCCGGCGTTCGTTGTGCATTGATTTTTATTTTAAACTGTTCATTCATTTTTAAAATGTGAGAGTTAACTCGTGAGGCGTGTCAAGTTGCAATTCAATGCACCAAGAAAACTTTTTTAATGTTAAGATTGCTCTTCGGTGTGATTGCTGTAAGTCTTTAACTGTTATGTGTAAACTGCTGTAAGTTATGTGTAAGCTGTAACCTTTTAAAACGATTCAGAAACAAAGAAACCGTAGATAAAAAGCCAAAAAATGGTCTTCGAGGTTATATTTCAAGCTTGCTGATGCTAAATTGATACGATTGTACCATAAAAATAGATTTGAAAGTTCTGTTACTCGTGCAAGAGAATGGAATGAGTCCACATTCTCTCATAGGTAGACTCAGGACAGTTCGTAGGAGGCTTTGTGAAGTCGGTTACAACGCACTAACAACAAGAAAATAGAAGTGTTGATGAAAGCAGTGGAATACTCACAAAAATTGGAGTATTTCAAAATGGAAATAAATTATATTCAGCGATGGAAGTCACTTTTCTTTAATATCTGACGAACCTGGATACGTTTAGAGCAAAGTGAAAGAGAGAATGAGAATAGAATGCTTGATTTATACATCAAAACACATAGCAAGGTTAATAGTGTGGGGGTGCCTGTCTTATCAGTCGACTGGAAGATTTCATTTTGTATAGGAACCATGAATGATTGCAAGTGTATTAGTGTGCTGAAGGATCAATTGCGTTGTAATACTTGCGCCATGTTCCCAAGGCGGAAAAAATATATTTCAGAAAGATCTAGTGCCATTTCATATTTCGGAAAAAGTAAAAGAAACTTTAAAATTAATTTTAAATTCCATTTTAATTCAGTTTTGACCTCTATTTTAAGTTAAAATTGCAATTGCAAAACATGGCATTAATTTTCTCGCATGGGCAGGAAACTCGCCATATTGAAACCCCACTAAGAACTTGTGGCGTGTAATGGGAAAGAAAGTAGTTGAGAATTATTTCAGAAAAAAAACGAGAATTTTATGGAACAATGGTTATAAAGTTTGGCTCCATGAAATACCATAAGAAGTATTACAAAAAGTTGTGGGGTCCATACCTATCAGAGTGGGTACTGTGATTGAAGTCAGAGGCTGACCAATCAAATATTAAATGATTTTCAGTTAACTTGAACTCTTTTATTATCTTCTCTAATCATAAGTACTTGAACATTTTTCTATTAAAAAATAAGTTAACATTTCTAGTATTAGAATGTATTTAGTGATTTTATTACTAAAATATTGTAATCAAACAAATGTAGGAATTGGATGAGACAGAATGCCCATTCAACCACATTTAGATCAGTGTCTAGGGTCACTGATTGAAGGAAAAGAAGCTTTTGAATAAGAAAGAAATTTATGTACAGTAAAGAATAAAGAAAAGACATTAACAATTATGACAGGACAGACAGGATTATTTACAATAAAGAAAAAAGTATCACCTATAGATGCCACCAAGGATGAAACCTAATTAAGTGTTTCATGGCGAAACTACGTTGCGTATTAAAGATTCATATTCGGAGCAAAATAACCCTCTTTGTCTCCGTCTGATGAGCGAATGCATAGTTCGCTTTTTTCTCAAACTTGACGTCATGAGTCTTGGACTTTGTATCAGAGGTATTTAGTGGTATCATTGGTGCCATTTATTACAACAAAAGGAAACTAAATATGGAATAGTAATGGCCACTAATTAAATATCTACATAAATTTTGTTAGTTTTACAATAAATTAAAGTAACCAAGGGAACTTCAAAACAAATTTCTTAATTGCAACGTTTGAAATAATGAAATGCCACTGTATTTTGTAAAATACTAATGTCTTTCGAATTTTATAATGTCTTCTTCCCCCAAAGCAAATGAATTATAAAATTCACAATCATAGCTTTTGTATTTTATGTGCTGGTAATTCTTTTAATTTAATTCAATATCTAAAACTTTTGACCTTTAAACCCAGGATATGTTTATATCTATTTGATTGTATTAAATTTTATGGTATAAATATTATATTGTTAGATAGTTATTTTCGCGAAAATGGTGCATTAATTTATTTAAATTTACAAGTATTTAAAAAGAAGGCGTTTTTATTAAAAGCAATCAGCTACATTTATACAGTCGAATTTAAATTTTACTAAACATTTTGCTACACCAGCATGATTCAACCATTCATTTTTCAATACTCGATAAGCATTAAAGATCTCTTCTCATCCATAATGAAGGAATAATTATCAATTCTTCTAAGTTATTTGATATGAAACAAAATTTCTGTTGCTCCTAATTCGCTTGATGTTCTGACTCCAAAAATTAGATTAACTTCCATATCTGGTGGTGTTTAAACAAAAGGTTAAACTCTAGTCAGATTTAATGAGGATTATAATCTTATAAAAGGGAAATCCGCTTTTGGGGAAATTTTCTGCTGGTATTTTAATTCGTTAGTTACTGAAATAGGGAAGTTTGCATTATATAAAGAGACTTTGTTGAATGTTCCATAGTGTTGCTTAATTTCTAAGGGAGACATAATCATTTCTCGTTAATGTGTCTAGATATGGCACCTTCTAAATTTGCTGGGAAAAACTTTCTGAAGTAGTTTTTCCAATTATAATTTTAATAGCATTTTTTATTTAATCATTTCTTAAAGTATACTATGTTAATAAAATAAACCAGAAAAATGATGAATAAATACCAGAAAATAAAATCATAATTTCATAAATTAATACTGAGCATGGGAGTAATAGATTTACAATGACATAAATGTTGATTATGTTAATTTAAATATTTTTGATCATTTGCAGAAAAATTTGTTTCATACTGAATCATTTTAATCAAATATATCTAAAACATATGAAATTTCAAAAGAAATCAACAGTTATAAAGCAGTTTAGAAATGGCAGCATCATGAAATGTGCTTAAAACATTTGATATGGTTACAAAAGTGAGAAGGAATTTTTTTTGTTATAATTTTTGTGAACATTAAATATTTTCAAAAATTATTCTAATAAAAGGTTCCTTTCGAAATTTAAAACTTAATTTTATTAACAATTATTTAATTTTCATATTTATTACTAGATATTTGAATTTCTTTAATTTTTTTACGTGAACATATGGTTGATTAAATAAAAGAACATTAAAAATAATTAATTTTTTGATTATAAGAAAAATTTAATTATATAAGGTTTCAATTCGAGCTTTAAATAGTACCCTAAAATTTTATTTTATGTTGTTAAGACTTTAAGTCATACCTTCGGTAGAAAAAGAATTCAATGAAATCGAAACATTAAATTTCGTTCAGGAATGAGGGAGAAGGATATCTATTTTTCAGTACTCTCATTTTCTGAAAAATAGGATTGACGCAGATAGGAATATAACTCGAGTATTATGCATGCTTATGTGATAGGAAGTTTCAATATAAATACGGCTAAAAGAAACACGGCATTAAAGCATTCCCTTTTGAGTTTAGGGTGTTTTCTTATCATTCGCTATATTAGGATGGTAGTAATTTGAAAGTAATTTCCTCATTAAAAACCATTGTTGTACAAAAAAACATTTTATCATAAGTCGGTTTCGATATTTAATCATAAACTTTTAAAATTCCTTCTGAATGTTGGTATCCATGTTGCATTTTTTCAATTTTTGGAAGCTACATTTTTTTGCATGTTTTAACATATATGTTTCGAGATCTTTCGTGCATGTTATACCACTTTGGATTGATAAGTTAAACTGGTGTGAGATAAATAAATAATTTATTATAAAAAGGCTCTTAATGCTTTAAAATAAAACCATAGAGTTCAGCAAATTTATATTTGAGCATCAAACTACACTCAGTGCCTGCGATTCTAGTTTTGAGTGCATTAAAATTTTCAAATGGATTGCAAACAAGCTATCTTTTACGTAACTTAATGGACAATTAGAATTTATTGGACCACAAAGCTTACTGAACTATTAATTTCATGGACTTCATTTTGTTTACAATTTTTTAATCAGTATTTTTAAATTAGTTACATTATTAATATCACCTCTATTCCTTCTTCAAAATTTTGCAGTATTGTATGTAATGGCTATTTTGTAATAATTTCTTTTAAGCATTGAAAGACTCGTGTTTCACTTTGTATTATTAATCCCATTTGTTGAAAAAATTTAATAAAGATAATTTTAGAAAAAAATACAAGTTTCTTTCATTACATTCATTGTCATTTTTAATTTAATTAATTTTTTTAAAGTTATGAATTTTTCGAATGATATTCATCAAAAAGTTAATATGGTAATAATAAACGAATATAAATCAATATATTTCAAGTTTTTTTCACACATTTTAAAAATGCTTGATTAAAGTGATAATTTTTTAAACTTATTTTTAGATAGATTTTCAAGATTGTCTATTTTTTATATTATATTGAAAAAAGTAATTGTTGTAAATTATAATTATTACAAAAAGTAATTGCTGACAAGTTGGAAGAAGAAGCAGGTGTGTTTTAGCACTGTAGTTATGGAGAAAAGCAATGCTTTTACTGCTATTCTTATTTCTGCTTCTCATCCAATATCATAAGATTGAAAAAAATAAGAATGAATTAAAGGGGAAGATATAACTGATGAAAGCGTTCGAACAAGATGTCACCTCTTTTCATTAAAAATATCGTCCGTGTTACAAAGTGAAAAGCACTTCAGTCACTAATTAATAAAAAAATGCAATTGTTGAAATATTTTGTCATTGAAGTTTCTCGTTGTGATTATGCGATAATTTACTTAATTCACATTTTTCTATCTTCATTCAAAAGGAAATTAGAGGAAAGGTTCTCATTGTCCCTATTCTACCAGTTTTTCATGATAGATCAGCTAACTAGGTCAATCAATCTAGTTCTTCCAATTCAAGTCTCATACAACATATCACTGGTCTGTTAAAATCCTATCAGAATTAGTTGTAGCCACAAAATAACACATTACAACAAAGTAGTGGCGGGAAAAAGTGCAAATGGCAGTTCATTTCCTATAAAAATGTCAAGCAAAAATACGATGCAATTTAAAAATATGAAAAAAAGTTTATATACAATTGATTTTTTATTTATAATTTGTTAATAGTTTTTTTTTTAATCCGGGAATTATTTAATATTCTTCTATTATTTTTTAATTTTTGGCCTTAAATTTCAAACTCAATCAAAAGTAGTTAACAAATAACATACATAATCAGATATCCTGTTATTTGAGAAACTAATCCAAAATAATCTTATTTTTTCATCATATATAATAAATAATATACTGAAAAAAACTCATAGTATGTTTGGTTGAAATGACCTGAACATTATAAATATATATTTTATCGGGGATACCTCAGGACACGAAAGAAACTTACTGGGGATACTTCAGAAGATAAGACACATTTAAAATTGTCCCTTCATTCATTTTGATATAGTGTTAATTATAAATTTTAATAATGCCTTTATACTTAAAGAATTATGCAAATCTGAAATTATTCTTTCATTCTTAGTGGTATATTTCTGCTTTTTAAGTGATTATATCCATTGGTTAATTTAATTTTATAAGCTAATTGTCGATTTAATTATGTATTATGTGATTTCTATAATGAATATAGCTTGAAAAAATGCTCAGAAATATTAAGCTTTATTAATAGCATTGTGATCTAATAAATAATTAATAGTTAAAGCACATATTTTTAAAAATGTATGACGAATGGAATTTGAAAATAACAATTGTTTTATGTTTGTCTAGAAAACCTTTATGATATATTATCTATATTAACACGCAGTTAAAACATGTTTATAATAAAACGGACTGAAAAATATCTGTTGAATAAGGATTATGCAATAATTAGAGAAAAAATTAGGCATTGTTATATTCGATAAATGTTCTTATTTTCAACATTTAAAGGAAGGAAATGGTAGGAGTTATGGTCTCTTTAACTTTAATTGCTTTACACTATATCTGATTACTCACAGACGAACTCTTAATTAAGGAAGTTAGTTAATAAAGGCTAAAGGAAATTGCGATGGTAAATTTAAGCACATAAAAGTCATTACGTTTGTGTAAGATAGAAAGTATTTTCAAAACTTTTCGACAAAATCGAGTTATATTTAATTGTTTTAATTTTAATTACTCGTTTTTCATGGAGACATTTATCAGAATCACAGGAAGTATTTATGTAAATCAGTTCTAAAAATATTTATATCTGTCTTCCATTTTATAAAGTCGAATCCCATCTATTTTATATTATAAAAAGGATGTATTCTTCCTTCACAAACTGATTTGTTATTTAATCAGTGTCTAACTTTCAATTTTTCTCAATTAACTAATTTGGGTGGATAGGTGGATAATTTCAATTAAATATCATATACATATAAGGATTTCCATCGTTATACAATAATATATACTTTTGATAATAAGTTCAATTTTTTCCATTCTTTTCTTGAAGCTTTACTGTTATTCTGTTCATTTGGTCACGTATCTTCAGTTATGAATTGAATTTAAGAAATGCCTTGACCTGAAAAGCAACATTATGTATTTACAGCGTGCAATTGCATGTTTCCTTATGAAATATTATGGTTACATGTTCTTCTCATTATATAATATGTTCAATTAAATCAAAAATATATAATCATAAGACATCTTATGGGTATCATGTGTGTACGAATTAATTCTTATTAAGGCTCTAAAATGTTACGAGTTGGACAATCAAAAGAAATTCAGAATTGATTATTCATCCTGTGATATCAAAATGAAAAAAAACCCACATAGGATCAAAACATATAACATTTTTCATTATTTGCTAAAAGTCTTCAAAAAATTATGTATAAAAATTTTGCAAACAATTTATAGAATTACATTAAGGAAACAAAACATCAAAAATATCTAAATTGGAGATTTACCTACTTAAAATTATGTTGCTATAAGGGACAGCACTATAAAAAATGAAAAAAAAAATCATCACAAATTTAAAAGAAAAAAAATCAAATATTTTGTTAGATTCTGGAAAAAAATAAGCACAAAAGATAAATAAGAGTTGATCATAAACATTGTGTATATTTTTGACAATTTTTATTCATTCCTTTTGTATATGATTTCCTGCCACTTTCTTTTTTGTATATGGTATAAAATAAAGAAAACAAACACAAAACATACTTTAAATATTAAAAAAAATGCCTTCATCTTTTCAAGATAGGTAATTTTTTTTTGATCTAATGGTAAACTTCCTGGTTAAATGCGCCGATTGCTCTAGTCATATACATAATATCAGTATAAATATATGAAAAATTCGCACATTTGGCCTTATTCTCTCCCTGTTCAAAATATTTAATATTTTATGTAGAATTGTAGAAATGAATTATCATCAAAATGTGAATTCCAGATATCAAACACTTTATACCGATGAAAACATATTTACTATACAAATTTGTATAAAATATTGTAGGTTAGAATTCAGTCATATTAACATTTATGTTTCAAGTTTTCGGTAAATGATACAAGAAACAATCATAAACGTAATAATTATTCAGAAAGATACAGAGAACTTTTTATGAGTAAATGCAATATTTAGGAAGCTCAATCTATCACTTTGTGAAGGCTTTGTTCACCACAATGAAAGAAATATTTCCATTATAAATCATGTTGAATTGAAAGAATCCTGGTTAATTCCTGACATGGATACAGTTTTACAATAAGAGAGTAATCAATCAAATATAGTGCATTCGTACAGATGGTTGCCAGTCATACCTTTCCTTAATTGAACAAGATATTGTACAATATCTATACACCATCAAAAATACTCTGAATGTCGTAAAGTATCTCGAAGATATGATAACAGTATTATTGAAAAATTTTTAATTCTAGAGTTACAGTATGACTTCAGACATTTAGAATGCATGATATTAAAGATTGTATAATATATAAAATTGAAAATATAATATTTAGTATAATATTGAAAAAATCTTATAAATAAATAGCCAAAATTGAAGATAATAACTAGTGAAATTGTGCAAATTTGAGTTTCCAAAAAAGCTCATTGAATTAAATTAAGAAAAATCAATATTAAGTTAATATACCGTAATTAATTAATATAAAGAAATTAATTAAATTGTGTTAAACTTATGTAATTTATACTTTAAAAAAAAGAAAGGAATGAAGTAAAGGATTTCGACATTCGTCATGTTATTCCTAATTCTTTCTAATTTTCCATCTAATTTAAATTTTAAATAAACAATTATTTCAAAGTAAATTGGATAAATTACATCAGAAAAAGGTAAAAATATTTCTTTTTTGATGCATTATTAATCACTATAGGCTTTATATTTTTTTAAAGAAAAATGTACATAGACAAAATTTATAAGACATAGAAATGAGACAAAATGCAAACAAGTAATACTTTTAAGTTAATGGTTAAGGTATACATTCTTCTCTTCTCGGGCTTAATTCTAAATGACCCTTTGGAAAGGATTGAATTTCATTCCAACAATAAAAAAATATATGCTTACAAATCATATTTGACACGTTTTTTTTTTAATAAAATGAATAAAGAAATATAATGGATAGATAACTTATTTTATTTTATGAAAGTGTTATGAAATTATGGAATTTCAATTATTTATTTAAAAAAAATGGAATTTAACGGGAGAAAAAGTTAAACATTTCCAGTAAGTTTTAACAAATTAAATGTCTAATTAAAATTTATTTAAAATATTTCCAAAATACAAATTTCTACTTTTAAATGTATATTTGGACACAATTTGATGGTTCTTGAACAAATGATTTTCCGTTTAGAGCACAAAGCATATGCTTATTCTCAATCGATTATAATTTTTATTCTAGATAAAGAAAATAATAACAAAAAGGAAATAAAAATATAAAGGATTAAATCAGACAAAACCTTAGAAAATATTACACTAAAACGATAGACAAGACATATTTGAGCATGTGAAATTGATAAGGGGTTTAATAAAAGCAGGAAAAGTAGGATTTATTATAAATTATAGAAGAGCAGTTAATTCGAACAGTAACTGAACGTAAAAGCAAATCAATTACTTAAACTACAGTTACTTGTATTTTATTTTGTTTTTAACGAAACCAAGATATCCTGAACATGTCCTTATACTCCCTTCTGAATGAACAGAAACTCCTTATGTGAGTTGAATTGCGGAAATTAATGGAGCAAGTGTCCTATCCATCATACTCATCAAAGTCTTTTATAGTGATGCTATAGTATGCTAATTGGCAGAATCGTAATTGACTTGCAGTAGCTCAAAGGGATAGGCGGATGCGTCTGCCCGGAGCCTATGTCAGTACACTCCTTTGATTTGAAATTAATGGAGGTTCAAAATTGGATGCATGGGACAACTGATGCAGACAGATCTGTAATCTTTTATCTATCTGTCAACTAAATTATCTTTGTGGAAGAATAATAGTTTCTTTTTCTTCAATTATAGGTAAAATACAATGCGCAAGTTCAACGATATATTTTAAGTATTTTGTTGAGTGTTAGTTATTACTTTTATAGAAATAATTTTACTAAGCCAGAATCATCCAATTAAAACGAGACACATTAGAGTGCATACGTAAGCATGGCGTTCTTTATAAAAACAATATTTTTGAGATTGATGTATTTTTTGTGTTGTCAGTTAAGAATTTATTCTATTTTCAAATGGCAGAAAAAGATTTTCATAAGCAATTTTCTATTTATAGATTTGTATTAAAGACTTCTTCTGTTGCAGTACATGATAGTTTAAAAAACACAATTCAGATTTTCATATTTTTTATAATAGAAAAACGTTATTGAATTCATTTATAATACTTAGTTGAGAGAGATTCATAAATATATTTTGAAGAGTGGATAGAATTTGGAACAATGACGTTATAAAAATAAATTCCGAAATTAAAGAACAGTCTAATACGTTTTGTGAAATATGATATATCAAAGATACAAAGTTGTTTATAAAATATAAATACTGAGAAAATGATACTTATTTACATATTCGTTTATACAGGGTTCAGCAGAGAAACTTACTTATTTGAAAAAACTCCCGAGCGGTGAGTTGAGTGGGTTGAGGGGTGATAGGTAGCGCAACTGGAAGGAGAAGTACCCAAGTTTGTTTCTCTAGTCAGTTGCCAGCATACACTGCTCTAGAGAACAGCAGGCCTTCGCCGTCGAGAGCTTCTTTTCTAACGGGCCCTCACTTGTTGCCTAATGTAATGTGCCTTCCGCGCTCGCTTTGAAATTCCTCATCACAGACCCATTTCTAGCCGTAATTCGATTCTGTCGTGGGTTAACTCGTTTCGGTACTGTCGCTAAACCCAGAAGTGGACATCAACGGAACACCAGAACTCCGGAAAATGTTGAAAGAGTGAGACAGTTAGTTCTGCGTTCGGCTCGGAAACACGCAACTGCTCTAGGAATTTCTGACACTACCCTTCGACGAATTCTCCATCAAGACCAACTATATTCCATCCCTATAAATTGGCTGCTGTGCAAGAATTAACTGAACGCGATTTTGTTGCCCGTTAAAATGCATGTGAAATGCTGCTTGACAACCTGCCTGAAGACGCGGTCGTTTTTTCAGTGACAAGGCTCATTTTGAAATCCCTTGTTTATGTCGATCGACACGGACAACAGCTCACCTCAAGAGCAAAATTCCCCACGCCGTTGCCAACATACCGACTGATATGCTGCAAAGAGTGGACATGAACTTCAAATATCGACTTAATCAGGGTATGTGCAATGGGGGTCACCATTCAACCGACGTTATTTTTAAAAATAAATGAAAATAAATTGGGATATTGTAGTCTCAAATAAAAAAGAATTAAAGCAATAACTGAAGTACTTTTGTTTTTATTGACCTTTCAAATAAGTAAGTTTCTCTGGCGCACTCTGTATTTATTTTAACAAGGATATTGAAAATTGAATTATTTCAAAATTTCAAATTCTGGATATACTACATTTAAAATAGATATTTAAAATAAATTATATAACACAAAAAATCATTAAAATAATACAAAAAAATGAAAAGATTATTTTTATCTTTGATGTTTATTTTAAAAAATGGTAAATCATTTTTTTCGTAACGGATTTTTTCTATCTATTTCCAAATAAATAGAGGAAAAAGTAATAAAAAAATGAAAAAAATGAATGAATGAATTAAAATAAATAAATAATGATGATTAATAAAAATAAAATAAATAATAAAAAAGTAATAATAATTAATATAATATTAAATAATAAGATTAAATAATAAAAAAAATAAATGCAGTTATGAATCATACTTTATTCAATGAAACTTCATGTTTAAAATGATTAAAATTGGAATAAATAAATGAAAAAATTATAATTGGTAACAAATAAATCCTGTTTGAGCATGAACATCAAAAAAATTACTCAAACATGCACTTTAAAATAAAACTTAAAACAATCGGCTCGAATTGAGTTCATACAAATGTCTGGGCCCAGATACAAAAAAAAAGTAAGAAAAGCAAGTCATGAATCCGTTGGAAGTGGTAAACATAAAGAAAATGAGCTAGAAAATGGAGATATTAAAGAAATATATTCCAGTTGCTATAATTTCATCCATACCTTAGCATAACTTGAAATTGAAAGCAAAAAAAGATTATCGCTTTGGTGATATTTTAAATTCTATGTTGAATTGTAGCTGAATATGAATGGGTATTTTCGTCATAAAACGCAGATTCACTTTGTTACATGTTATCGAATTCGTAAAATAATAAAAGAAGGATTTGAAGAAAGTGCAAAAGTAATTTCGGGAAATGAATGGTTTTGCAAAATTTAGGGGAATAAGTTCGCTCAGGTATGAAATTAAGGCTGGGATGAAATGATGATGCGATACAGCCATGAAAATTGGTAAAGAAACAAACCTGAATATCTAAGCATACAAAACTGAAATGAAGCTTTTTATTTGCGCGTATATTGAAAATCTGAACAGCGGACCTGATTTATTTCAATTTTTGTTTACAAATATTATTGAGTATAGGTAAGGTTTTTTACGAAGGTTTCAGAAGAAATAATTTAATATTTCACTTAAATAATTTTAAAACTATTTGTCTAAAGCGAATATACTTTTCAAATTATAATAAAAGTTATTATGCCTGGTTCAAGTTATATTGCGCGTCCAGAACCTTAAATAACAAAATAAAAATAAATGATACATAGAAGCTTTTAAGCTATACAAATTCATGTTACAGAATATATTTATTTCAAAATTTGGTAATAAAAACTGTGAAGAATTTATAACAATAAAAAAAAAAACGAAAAGGAGGTAAATCATGGCATTTGGGGAGAGCGCCTTCTTCGTGATCTGGGCGTCCGAACTCTGCATGGCTGTTCTCCATCTATCTGTGAGGTGGGCGAATGCGACTCCTAGAAGAAAAGGGGCTGTGCAAGCAAATTGAAGCATTATCAGAGTGATGTATGAGTATTGATGGAACAACAGACGCTCTCTTTTCTAAAAATCACTGACCTCACAAATAGCGGGCTTGTTTGGGACAAGTGCCATAAGAAACAATAAAAATTAAAAGAATAATATACGTTTAATAAAATATAAGAAAATCATAAATAAATAATAAAAAATAATATTGGAATAATAAAATAAAAGATAATATAATCATTAATAAAAAATAATATTGGAACTATAAAATAAAAGATAATAAAATCATATATAAATAAAAAAGCAATAATATTGAAACAGTAAAATAAAATATAATTTTTACAGAAATTTAAATTCAATTGTGAAACCTTATTTCATATTGTCACGAGTCTCTTATTTTGATTTTCCGCGCTAATGATGTCATCGTACAAAAGACAGATTTACAGTCATCTGTATTGAATGGTACTCGGGTGTGACGTCAGAGACCTCAGACATCAGCGCAAAACTTGGCGACGAAATTTGCAAATTGGCTAGAAAATAGATAATACCCGAAACATGGAGAATTTTCCCGATCTGTAGATTAGGAACCGAGATACATCCACGATGCTGCTGATTGGTCCAGAAGATTTTAGCCTCTCCTCCAGCTGCTATATAAGACAGGCAATCTGCGAAGTGCGGGAATTCTGAGAAGTGTGGCGATAAACGAGTGTAGATCCTGACAGTGTGGTTGATTGAGTAGACCTGAATTGAGAGGTCTTAGAGTACTCAGTGGAGGAGTTGCCGGAAGAATACCGAAGCAACGAAGAAGTGCTGTGTGGCGTATTCTGATGAAGCCTGTGTCTTGTGTCATTGCCCGTTGTGCTGTCGTCGGGAACGGAGCAGTCCTGAACAGAGGAGTAGTCCCGTTGTGTGAAGTAGTGATTCGGCAGAGAAAGCAAGAAGAGACAGAGGAGTAGTTTCAGCCCGTTAGGCAGAGTCCCTTACGAGAGCATAGACAGAATATCTGAAAGATTCCTTGTCCTGCTGAATCCTGTCTGGACGCTTTGTGAGCTGTGAACGTTGTCACTACGGAATTTTTGCGTGTCGACTACTGTCGTTATTGTGGGATACTATCTACAGTAGAGTGCTACTGTGTGCTATTCTGCGTGTTCGTCTTAGTTGTATATATTTATCTTCTGTACATAGTTGTGCTGCAAATATTAGTCGCTTTTGTGATGTCCAGACTTCATGCTGTAAATAAACTCTGTCTGTGCTGTGTCTTCTACTAAAGGACTGATCATTGTGTATGCTCATCTTCCCGTACCGTACACACCCACTATACGAGTAAAAGAACCCGACGGATTAGGATAGGAAATCCGTAACAATATTTTTTTAAAAAAGAAAAACTCTACTTAGTGATCTTCTCATCTTGTTTGTTTTTGTTTAGGGCTTAGGGATATCCCATAATTCTTTCTCCATGAAAACAGAATCACAATTTTTGTACAGCTCATGCTTTTCAATCTAATTATATATTTTCGATCAATTGTGGTTCATATTCTAATTTTTTTTGTGGGTGAAGGTTGTGGGATTTTAAATTAAAAATATATTTTGAACCATATTGAGTCATATAGCAATGACTATATGAGTATTTATTAGCGATAATATAAAATAGCCTGATTTGAGAAAATCGAACCAAACAAACAACATAAAAGAACAACTTCAATCTAGATAATTTATTTTCTTTTGCAGAAAATGAAATCTCAACCAAAATAATTACAAATTGTTAGACGATCTTAGAATTGAAAGAAATAACGGTTGTAATATGAAATGAAATCTTATATTCTAAAAAGAGAAATGCTGATATATATATATATATATATATATACTAGCTGGTTCTCGGCTTGTTACTGTAATAATATTAAGTAAAATCAGTCAATAATTTAGCAATGTTTTATCGAAATAGGATATACAACAGTATATAAAATATAAACAAGCAAATATTCAATTACGTATATTTAGTTTTTTCTTTTAGAATTGTAAAGCTTGGTATCTTTCACGATAGTAATTAAAAAACTATTTATTATATCTTGAGATTCGTTTCATATTCTTTCAGAATTCTCAAGTTTAATTTCAGAAAATGTGATTAAAAATATTCTTTTAAAATTGATTAAACATAGAAAATACATTTATACCATAAAATAGTTAGATTTTTTGAAATATAAAATGGTGAAAAATTATTTTTACAATGATATTTTTGGAAATTACTGCAAAAAATACTAAAATTTTATTAAAAATTTAAACCCGCAGGATTGGTTACCCCAAAACTTTCTAGCATTATCTGCAATAAAGTTGGTATCTCTTAGAAGGATTTACATGAGATTTGCCTATTATTGCTACAAAATAGTTACGTTTAACTTGGATTTATCATGTATGTATACAAACGTATTTTGGATGTATGTATACAAACTTTCATTTTTTTTTTATATTGATATAAATTTATTTCGCATATCTCGGAAACATATGTAATGATTCGGATCATATTTTATATTTAGATAAGATTTCACTTTTTGTCTTTAACTATATACGTCTTTCCTTAAAACACCAGGATTTGGATTTTGGATTTTTTTGGATTTTATTGGCACAAGAGCCATGATGTTGACTATGCTGAGCCAAACTGTGTTTTTTTTTTCAGGATTCAAATATAAAATTTTATGTATATATATAAAAGCGAAAACATTTTTTAGAAAAAACTGAAGAATTCTTAAATATGTGGATAAAAACCTATTGATTTGAAAAAGGCGAAAAATTGAGCATGTGGTGTCTTACCAAGTAAGAAAGGTAATGGAGTGTTCGTGTTTTGAAAAAAGTGCAAACGCTGAGCATTGAAATTTGGACATTCTGACAATATATGTTGGACAGACACTTGACAATCACATTGAGAACACAGAGGTGGTTGTTCACCAAGCAACAAGTGGAGATGGGTGAATCTAGTGTGCCAAGTACGTAAACGGGTAAATACTGTATCTGCTTTTCGATTCGGTAATGAAGACCATGGTTGTATATGAGGTTTGATAATATGCAGTTTATTGTTAGTTTCAAGGTCCCACTGAGCTTGCCATTCTGAATAGAGGAGGTTTTTAATATGCTTATTTATGTCACCCAGAGAAATGGATGAGATCACCTGAATGCTTGCCAATTTAGCGGCCTTGTCTGCCTCCTTATTGCCCAGAATTCCTACATGAAAGGGTATCCAACAGAACAAAATAGTAAAATCACGGGAAGTTAGTTTGTTAAAAATATCTAGAATTTGGAAAACCAAAGGATGATTATGAGGATGGAGGTAAAACGATTTTAGTGATTGTAAAACACTTAGAGAGTCAGTATAAATAATAAACTTTTTTTTCCGGTCTCTCAGAAATTTCTTCTAGTGCATATAAAATCGCAGTCATTTCTGCCGTAAAAATAGAACAGAAGGAATGAAGCTCAAAAGAAATTACTGTATCTGGGCAGATAACTGCGTTTATGCGTTCTGGGAAGAAAACACCAGGCATTTCATAACTGTTTTATGACTACCATTTAGAATAAATATATTCAACTTGCATTTCGAAGTGTGGGCTGTTTAGAGAACAGAACAGCAAGACTGACTCTTTGGTTACTTGTTTTTACTTTAAGTGATGCTTTTTGTTTTGTTTAAGTTATGAATTAATTCACAATTAAAATTTTGCTTTTTAAGTTCATCTATATAGATGTCTTTCTTAAAAAACTGGTCTTTACACACACACACACACACACACACACACACACACACACACA
>JAPMOQ010041213.1:647904-658324 GCA_026543055.1 Argiope trifasciata | reverse complement strand
TTCAGGTACACATTTCATTCAGGTTCATTCATTTCAGGTACACATTTTTTTGTTTGCTGCCCCACTTCTAATTCATTCTTACTTTCAAGAAAATAAATCTGAAATAATTCCAACTAAATAAAATAGATACTTCGTAAAATATATTTTTCTAACTTTTCAAACCAATTTATTTCCATAATTTGACGTAATGTCAAAATAAACTTCCATAACCTTTTCCTATGAATACAAGTACAGCAGTAGACAAGAATATATTTTTATTAGAAAGATCGATGCAGTTAATTAGAAGTGAGACAGGAAAGGCCAAGAATCAATGAGGATCACTTAGTTCTTTGAAATAATGTGGAAATTTAATTGCAATTATTTGATTGCTTTGGCAGCAATAAAATAATTTTTTCAGATGTAGTTAAAATACACAATTTTTCGTGCAAGTAACTACAATGATTTCAATTATTATCTAATTTTTTTGGATGATACATTTTTTTCAACATTAAATTCCTGTATAATTTTATTGCTACCGATATCAGCAAAATTAGGAGATAAATAAGCACATGTTTGTAGAGGGATTAAAATCTTCTACAAATATGTGAAAAATTACTAAATCTGCAATGCTGGCCAAAAACCATTTCATTTAGATGCAAACTCTCTGCATATGGAGAAATCCTTTTATAGCAAATAAAACTAAGCATGGACAATAATTAGTTATATGATTATAAACTTCTTATTTTATTAATATATAAGGCTAATAAAGTTGGATTATAGTATACATCAATGACCTGAGGTATGTAATTTTTTTATATCCACTTCACGGGATAATTCTATGTTATTTGTTTCTTTTAATCTATTTATCATTTTTATTACACCGTGCGTTTTATTTATGTCAGAAGATATATGTTTGTTCCAATCTGATTTAAAGGACTAATGATGCTAAGGGTTTTAATTATTGATATGTCTGACCACATCCTTTACAAAGTTCAAATGAGAAAAAGTATTGAATAACGGAGAATAATTCAAACTTAAGAGAATAAAATTTTTTTATAGGATCGCCAACTTTACAACTTCTTTACTTTTTTACTCTGAATTGAAGCAAAGATTATTCAGGTTGCTGATTCCTAACAAATTCACACACACTCACGTTCTCGTGTTTGTGTGTGACCCACACACATACATGCACATATTGTTAATATGTAATCTTCATTACTATTTTTAAAATTTTATAATTGATGTTGTATATCTTTCTTATATCACAAGTTATCTTTTTCAAGCCATAATATATTTTAGTGATTTTGATTTCACTGTGAACCCCTTACATATTAAAGATCTCATTACAGGAATTTTTTTAATGTAACTATATAAAGGTTCTAAGAAATATGCATTAATTTTTATATCCCCCTACCACTAGGCCATTATTGCAATTGAATTTAATATGAATCATTTGCATATCCATGATTTCTTTTCTATTGAAATAAATAATTCTATTAGAAAGAGAACAAGTTAGAGTAAAGAATCTATTTTTTAATTGCAGTCAAGTAACTCTGTGGAATATCTTAAATGTTCAATTTTTCAAGATTCTATTCCCTTCTTAATAAAGTCAACGTTGCAATTCTCGACCAGTCAAGGGTGAACAATATTATGCAGTATTCATAGATATTGTTTGAGGTCATAATGATTACATGATGTATTCCAAGACAAATATTTACCTATGACTGTCTCTTTGTACTGAATAATTTAGCATTTCTGAAAGAAACATTTTCTTCCATTTAAATATGGAGAATTCTTGATTAAATTCCTTCTCTAAATTAAACATATATTTGCATTTGCTGTAAACAGAAATGTTAAATGTTATGTGTGCATAGACGATTGTAAAACAAAAATTGCATTCATTACTTTTACACAATTGGAATGTATAAATATTTAATTTTGTACTTTTTATTATGTTTCTATATAGATGGCAAAGTTTTTTATATGATTATCTACCACATCCAATGATATTTTATAACTAGAAATGTTTATTTAGATCCTACATACAGGGCAATAGTAATGTGAATGACATGTAAACATTTACATATTTCAATTTAAAAGCACATAATAATAATAATAAATGTTATTATTATTACAGATATTCAATGCATTTTTTCATTAAGAGTGGTATTGGAACTCTAATTTCTTGTAAACGACAATCCAGATGGATTTTAGAAAACCCTTACTTCCTACTAAGCTAAATTAATTCGTTACCTTGCCATTAACTGAAAACAAGAACCGGAATTCTTTCCAATGAATTAAACAAAGACGATAGGGATTGTTTAGTCTTACATTAGTTGATCCCAAGATGACGAATAGAATTTTTCTTTCTTGAAACGTCTTCGATCAGTTTCGGACAGGACTTGTGGTCAGTTCAATTCATCATATGACGTCCTTCTTAATCCGACCTAATCCGCTGTCTTCATCCCATCTTTCAAGGCTTCACTCGTGGACTCGCTCACAGAGATATGATGAATGAGTAGTAATCAATCTGTTTCCTCAATTCCTGCTGCATACGGAATAAATTGCCATTTGCTTGGAGAGAATGTTTGCCCCTCCAAATATCTCCAGATCTAACTATGTGAATCTGTTAGGATAGGGTCATTTCAATATGAGATTGTATTCCTAATCATGGCACATCTATCCCCACTTGAGTATGAATTGATGAAGATGTTTAATATTCAAATAAAGCTACGCTTTGATGCATAATAATACATGTATCTGTACAGAGGTTCTTGTAAATCTCAAAAAGTTTAAGACATAATGCATATGCATCCTGCCATAGAAAAAAAAGGCTAAGAAATCATTCAAAGATATAGGATGTATTAAACTCTTACACAAGAATAGTGAAATTTAACTATATAATTTAATTTCTTAGATTTAATAGTAATACTACATAGTATGTTTCATGTACACAATGCAGCTTGTTTTGGGCTTAGTTTCTAGAATAGTCAATGGAACCAATTATGTGATGTGAGCCTATTCCTGTTCATCTATTGATCCCCAAAATGTGTAGTAGTTTGATACTTTCCCTCAAAAATAGGTTATTATGCATGGGAAACTGGCATACAATATTATAAACTGTTGAATATTTTTTTAATATTTTTCTTTTATAAATTAAAAATCAGAAGGAAATTACTTTTAATTAATTCCTTAAATAAATAAAGAAGCACGGTTTTTGATAAATTAAAAAACCGTGCTTCCTTTTGCATGTATACTATTAACCAAAAAATGATGCAACTATAAAAAAAATGTAAACATAACAAGAATTTAAGTTTTAGGTGTTTATAATACTTTTACAATATTCATATGCAAATTCATTTTTTTCATTTTGCAATTACTTAATTTTCTAGTAACACAGGCAATATAAAAACTAATGTGGTCTTTTGGTATGCCAACAATTTTAGCATTAAGTTTCTGTATTAAAGTTTGTAAGTTTGTTTTTTGTTTTTCATATATGAACAAATAAACATAATGGTAAGAAAAGCAATTTTTTTTTTTTCGATTTTTGATACTAAAAGCATCTTAGAATTTCTATTTTGAGTGATCATGATTATTTGGAGACTTGGGGAGCATTTCAATTTTTTAAAATAGAATGGGATCCAGACTGAGTCATCAGAGAACTGTAGCCATCTTATTTAAAATGATGAATTTTATACTTAGTTTTATGATAAACGAGATTGTGAATTACCACGTATGATCGAATATTGAAAATAGAAAATTACTTAAGTTAAAGTGTAAAGATGAATTAACATTTGATATAGAAGCTGTCTTAATCTAAAGTATAAAGAGCAATTAACATTTGACATAGAATATATCATAGACCAAATTATAAAGAAAAATTTTTTTGAAACCGATTTTCTCTTTATAGAATTATACTGTCATTCCCTTGAAAGTGGATTCAAATTACGAATAACTAAGTGCTGCTAAGAATTCATTCATGGAATATCATTTTAGTTCCTCAAATTTTATTCCTTTATTATTTGAATCTATTATTTAGTCAAAATTCAATACATCAAAAACTAAGAGTAATTATGTATTTTTTTTCATTTTTAATAGCAGATAATAAAAACTTTTTTTTAAACTCTATTTAAAGGCGGATATTTTACAAATAAATATCGGTTTCTATTTCTTAAGAGATCTTCCAATAGTAAATGGGTTTAATTTGAATGACAACTCGAATTCCATTATACAGTAAACGATTACATACTAGCCTTACATTTAAAAGAAAAAAATAAGGACATTGCTTAAACAATTATTTTTTTATCATATCAAAATTCGAAACCATAAAACTCTATGTTATACATTGGTAATCATGCCAAACTGGCGGCCAAAAATTTCTGAATGTGCTAGAATTTGTTAATGAAGTGGATGTTCTATAGTTCTAAATTGTACCGGTTGGAATGAAAAAATATCATTCTTAAAGTCATTTTCCGACTACTGGTTTCTAACAATTTTAATTGATTTATTAACTCTAATTTGATACAAAGAGGGTTTTCTTCTCAGGAGGCGTTTTATAAATTTACTTTCTGTAAGGAAAAAGAAACTTTTTGGAAACTAAAGCAAAACTGGTAAAATTTTTAAGAATTTGAGTTTCCTTTGTTGTCAGCATAAGCTCAGAAATAGTTACTGTGCAATGTAAGTCATTTATTTAATAAGAATTTTGGCGATTAAATTGTAATTTTTAGAACGATATCATACAAAATAAAAAAGATTTATCAACAAATTATTCATGTTATGGTGTTTTAATGATGGAAAAATTTAATGATGAAACTGTGTAGAATTTAAGTATATGATGAAAAAATTTCTTCCAAAAATTATGTTTAAATCTGCAAAATAGTTGATGTTTGTGCCTTTATTTGTATAAACTTTTTATTTTATTTCTTATTTCTTTCTCTTTTCAAGTTTCACTTTAAGCTATGTATCAGTTTTTCTTTTCTTTTTTACCAGCAGACTATGGTTTTTCATTACGTTTCTCAAATAATAAATTTTTTTGAAGGACATCATTTGCCTAAATTTCAGAAATGAGTCCTTCTTTAAATACATGACTTTCTTATAGCAAGTTAAACACTTATTAATATTAATATGTAAAATGTCTGGAAAAGGTATTGGGTTGTTCGGAAAGTCATTTCGTATTTTTTTGTCAAAATGAAAAGAAATTTTCGTTTAATGAATAAATTATTTATTAAATTATAAAATTGCCATTCTGGTCTAATACATTTTGCCATATTTTTGGTAGTAACATGATTACACGCTCATAAAAGTTTTGGTCTTTGCTGTAAAAAAAAACTGATCGAGGTGGTTTTTGGCCTCCTCATTTGAAGGAAAAATTTTGCAAATCAGTTCTGGTACTGATGTACTGTTAACACATCTTCTCCACACGTATTGGCTAATTTATTTCTGGCTTGAACAGCATTTTTACCTTTTATAGCAAAAAAGAAAAAAATGACGAAAATGCTGTTTATTGCTCTCCATATTTAAAAGGGCACCATCCAAAAACTACTGCGAAGAATCAGCTGCACTTTTTCACACTCAAGCCTTGCTATATCAGCTCTTAAAACATAAAATGATTTTGCGGTTTAAGTATGAAATTGGGTGCGAAAAATGCAATTAAATCCTTTACTTTCGAAAAAACGAAATTACTTTCCGAACAACCTAATAACATGCTTTCCCAAAACAAGATTGTGAAAGCATTTCACGGTCACACAAAATGGAAAATTTGTCCAAATTTTATGACAATCTGTAAAAAATTACTCATTGTCTGGAATATCCGGAAAAATTACTCATTTTTAAGAAAACAGAAAACGGCTATTTGTGTGAATACATTACTGCTTTTTGAAGATTTTTTAGGACGCTACTCCAACTGAAGTAGGTATTCATGCCTTAAAATTCATGACATTATTTCTCCAGGATCTAACAAAAGCCCTTAGTTCGACATCATTACTTGTAAAGACAGCTTCATTTCACAATCGAACTTTAAAACTGCTAAAATTTTACTATTCCCAAGCCATATTGACTTATATATTTTAATTGTGCAAGATTTCATAAGCCCATTGATCCATGTAAATTCATAAAAATAATCCGCATCACTCCTGTCCTGTGTAAAAAGGCAACTATAACTATCTAATCAACTTCATTCCATAAAAATATGAAACTAGTATTCCAGATTTATCTTTCATCTAACTTGGTTGCCAAACACTACAATCAGTCTAGTAAAACATTTGAAATTATAACCTAGTAAACCTAGAAAAGTATTTGTTTAGGCGCATTATTTTGAACATGTTAGAGCAGCTCACTTTTTCTTTTTTAAATGTTAAGAATTCTACAGTTAAAAGTTGATTCAACACCAGGAAGGAATGTTCGATCATAGGCTATCTAATGCAAGTAAACACGATTGAAATTTATAACATTCAAACAGGAGATTTGTTATTATAAAACTCAGATGAACACCGATAGTACATAACATCTTTTTTTTATTTCCTTTTACTGCAGATGTCATAACTTGCTCCCTATATTATTATTAGCGTGTTTTCGTAAGATACAACTTTTGCGTCTTACTTTTAAATTTCTTCTAAAAGATTGACTTAATGATAAGTAATTCGAACCATTTTATTAATAAAAAAATTATTATTAATTTTACCATTCTTATTTCGATATAAAGCTACAAATATTTTGAAAATTTCTTTTTGGAATTTAATTGCAATATTTATTTTGAAACCAAATAAAAGGATTCCAAAATTAATAGCTTCGATTTCAAATAGGATACTACGAATAACTTTTTCTACAATGGTAATGAGTCGCATATTATTAGTTTAGGTCATTTAAGGTGTAACATTCCCCGTTAACTTCTAGTGATAAAATTTTTCCACCAACTATGTTGCCTTTGTGTTTGCTCGACACCTTTAGATAACCAGATGTTGCAGATGTTCTACTTTCGGGACCTGGGGCATCTATAACTAAAAGAACACACGTGGGAATTCCTCACCCAGAAGACAGTGATAGAGACAATGGAACATCCAGACACCTGGATGCCGATTTTCCCTATTGTAAGCAGACTCCATGTTCAAGACTCTTCGGCCCGCCTTAATTACCTTACGACGACAGACTGACGCCCTTAGAAATGGCCCTTTGCTGGACATGATTGGCCGGAAGAAAGGACCAGTAGCCACTGAAAAAGAGGAGGCGGGGATTTTCTCTAAGATAATATACGGAGAGTGTTTTGGAAGGAGAGAAGGATTTCTGGGAGACAGATGGAGTAAGCCCATGAGTCCGATAGATTTAGAGAGCCGCCTGAAATGATTGACTGACCAACCCGTGAATTCCCAATGGTGTTGTGTTCACTATTTGATGGAGAGTTGATCTTCAAGTAAAACCCTTCAACTTGGACTGTTGTGATGTAAATAGCAATTCTTATCTTGATTAAAGAACGAGCTATTCCTTGTACATATATAGGACTGTAAAATAAAGAAATGTCAACAAAATGCTGAGTATTCTTTTATCTATAGAGATCAAGTCATTACAATAGATTTTAATTTGCCGAAAGAATATAAATAATCACACAGTTCTTTGGATATATTTTATAGATCATTAAAAATTAATGCAGTTGGTTAGTTGCACAAGTAGTTACAAAAGTACAAGTCGTCTTTGTCCATACTGAACCAAATTTAGGATGGATTATCAAATCCATGATAATAAAACATACGGTCATATTGTATAAAAGGAGCTAAAATTAGTAAAACACTAAGCAATAACTCATTGTGAAATTTAAAAATATTAATTCACTATCAAAACTAACTGGAAGAAACAGAGACATGGCATGATAAAAATTGTTGAATAGAAAATGTATCTAAAACCTCAGGGGATAGAATAGGCAAATATACAAACAGATTTAAGCCAAACAAATAAAATATTATTGTGTAAGTAGACAAAGTGTTAAAATTATGACATAAATTTTTGAATGGTTAAAAGCCAATAGAAAAACAGATCAATAAAAACACAAGCACAAAAGTTTTAAAGTAAAAAAGTCACTTTCAGCAGTTTTATCACACTAAGTAAAGAAATAAAAAATGCAGCGTTTTTTTTTTGTGTGTGCGTGTGTATATATAAGGAATAATATGTTTTTTTCCTTTCCCTTGAAGGTTTAGAAAACAATGTATGATGAAATTCCCGAGGTTACCTAAAAGTGAAAGCACTTTCAGATGTGATACTATGGATAAGCCCCTTTTATGCAAAAGCAATGAGTGGAATATTATTTATTTCGATAGTTTTAATATGCCTCTTTTTTTTTCTTTTTTGACTCAACAGCGATATTGAGCCAGACATCAAATTCTTTTGATTTATGAGTCAAGAAAGAATCGAGATTAATTAGGAAGAAAATAATCATAATCGAATAAAAATCCTGTATTCTATCTCAAAAACAAATTGGAAATATGTCGCAAGAAATTGGAGGAAGAATCATTGATTTGCATGATAGGAAATTTTACACAAAACTGGGTACTTTTCCGCTAACCGGGAGCAGCGGAAAATCTCCAAATAATGTACAATACCACAAATTTTTTACAACACTTCATTTACTTCGCTTGGCGACTTGGTTCGCGTTTGGTTCATATTGGCGATATTTGCGCTTGGACAACTGAAAAGTACCCAGAGCTGTTACTATCCGAATCTATTTTCGGCAAAATTTATTTCCCTTTTTTAAACAAAAATCTAGGCCGCATTCTGGATTTTTCAATAATCATTGTTTGCACAAAGTTCTTGTATTCTAGTATCAACTAGTATTAAATTACATTATCTTATTTTATTACTTTTATTATGCATATCATGTTTTAGTTGCTTATCCAAAGTATAAACAGCTATGCAAACATTTCTAATTTGGCCTTGAACGTTTTTTAAATGAATTTTAATTAATCGAATTACAACTGAGCCACCAGAAATTAATCAAGAAATAATTTTATTTTGCTCAGTTTGTAAACTAAATAATAAACAATCATGATTAACTCTATCACTGTTATCTAGTTTCTGTTCAATTATTTTTCAATAAAATAAAGTGGCTAGATTAAAAGAATAGATCCCCAAATATTTTATCAGCAGTTGACCGACTCGAACACTGGAACATAAGTGAAAATAATTACCTCAAGCAATTCAGTTTTTACAATAGAATTTTGGAAATTCTCATGCAATATTATAATGGGATTGTTTTTATTCTAGCATTCATTAATTCCCTAAATTTATTCTCTTTAATAGAATGGAGTGTCCTACTAGATTTAAGAATAATAATCTTTCGAATTCAAATTTAATTCATTCAGAGCAAAAATTAAGAAAATCGTAAATGCTCATAAAAAATTCTATTCACCTTCATAATTGAAACTCCAAAGCAATAATGGGTTTTAAAGTATTTAGTAAAATCATTTTAAAGACATTTCTCTAAGGTGTTTAAAATAAAGAAGATTAACTTGTAGCTTATTATCAATAAATTATCTTCGAATTGTTAAAATATTATTCGCAAATTTCTTTTTTCTCAGAATAGATAACAATTCGGAAAAATTAAACTTTTCAGTGTGAACAATTTACGAACATCTAATAGATTTAAAAATTAACATGTTGATAATACTCAACAATTAAACATGCTTTACTTACATTTTTAATTTATTCTCGAGAAAAAAAAGGATTCCATAAATGCTTAAAAACAGAAAGAAAAAATCTACACTAATCTTTCTTCTTTAATCTTTTTGCCAAAAAAAAGTATTAATTATTCGTGCATAGAGAAGGTTTAAATCATTGCGAACATTTTTTTTTATTTTTACACTCTTTTTTTCAATGCTCTCATTTATACAAAAATGCTTATACAGATTTTGAGTAAGTGAGATAAGCTTATACTTAGTGTTCTAATTTTCAAAGGTATTTGGTTATTCAATAAGCTCTAAATTTACAAAATATTTTAAAGTAAATATTTTTTAGCTAATTTTAATTTCACTTTTCTTCTAATACTATACCAACAAATAAACTGGGAGTGAGAAATAACGTATAAAATCTCTTGTATTTAAAAAAATATTTCAAATTGTAATTTTAGAATAAAAATTAATTATTTTTAATAAATTAACTTTAATCCATTAATTAATCCATTTTTAATCCATTTTATTCCGACTTTAAAGTGTAAATTTATTTAGAAATGCATAGAAACTGAAAAATACTTTTTAAATATAGCTATCTTGTGAACATGTGCAGGTGATTCTTTAAGAACGTTACTAAACAATTAAAATTTTAAAAACACATTAAAATTTTTAATATAAATATTTAAAGAAAACTACAAGGAATCATTAGTCTTTCCAATAAACCTCTATCGATATGTATTAATAATTTGAAATGTCAATTCTACTGGAAAAAATAGAAATAGGAAAAAAAA